>JBCFYV010011172.1:112848620-112885010 GCA_039000515.1 Timema cristinae
TGTTAATAGAAAAATGATTTTTTATTATTTAAACCTGTTTCACTGGTCTCAGTTATGCCGGGATCACGATCAACTTAACGTTAACTTAACGTACCATTCACTTAAAGTTAACTTAACTTGTGTGTGATCACGATTCACTTAACTTAACGTAACAACTCGAGCAAAACATATGCATTCTCGAGTATGATCTGTGGAATTTTTCTATTTCTAAAGTGATGATCTGTGAATGTTTACAGTTTTCCATCAATATAATAAATATCTATTACTAAACTTTTTTTGATAAATTTAGTTCCCTATTCTAGTTTAATTATTTTGTTTCAATGTCTGATCACTAAAACGTACGCTAAAGAGTAAACATTGGTCATAATACCAACAAATGAATTACTAAATAGCCCTGTTGACGTCACTCGCATAATGATTGGCTGGCTAGATCACGTGATACCCTTCAAGTAACGTAAAGTAAAGTAAAAGACCTCCCAAGACATCTCTTACGTTAAGTTAACTGCAAGTCAACGTTAAGTTAAGTGCATCGTGATCGCTTCCATTTAAACACACGAGGAGGTCCTTTACGTTAAGTTACGTTAAGTTACGTTAAATTGATCGTGATCCCGGCATTACACTTGTTTCTAAGGAAGACTCCACACAACAACACAATGTGACGTCTAGTTCGAGCTAGTTAGGAGTTATCCGTGGGATAAGATGAACTCTTGCTTCAGTATCCGAAAAGTCTAAGACGATCCTCTCATGTTATACTTTCCTGCTGATGACAGAGAGAACGGGATTCGAATCCCAGTCGGGTCTACTGAGGGTAGTTTTTCTTAAATGATTTCCCACTCTCCTTCCACGAAATTACAGGTTCAATACCTTTGAAATGTTTCCTTCCTTATCAGAGTAATTATCATATATGCGTATTGCCTGAACAGTTAGTAAGCCGTGGTGATGAAAAAAACAACTGTATCTTAACAGTTCTTTTGATAGTGCGCGCTGCAGGTAAAACCAATCAATATGTTTAAAGACAGTAGCAGCCACGCCAAAACTTTATATTATGTGGCTATAGGTGGCAGCAGAGAGAGAGAGAGAATTAATGCGCGTTCAATAATAAACACTGTGCTACAAGATTAATGGCCTATTATTCACCATAAGTTTAGTGTTAACCTCAGGGTGTGTGACGTGCATTTTACTATCACTAGGTTACATCTAGAAACTAACTTAGCCTAACGACAACACTCGTTACTAAACGTCGGTGACCTGGCGGTCTAGGGGTAAGTTGTCGGACTTCTGTGCTGGCGGCCGGGGTTCAATCCTCGGTCCCGGCACAGATTTATTTGATTACCAAACCCTTCCTTCACCTCTGACAAGACATCTTGTGAATATGGGGAATGCCAGGCCTCCACCGTGGTTCGGATTCCACGTTAAACTGTAGGTCCTCCATTTCATCTCACAATCACCCTACCATTACACATTAGCGTAAGTGCGTATAACCCGAACGGGTAGTAAGACGCGGTGCTAATTAATAATAATAATAATAATAATAATACTAAACGTCCAAACTTAGCACCAAAAATTATATCTGACTAAAAAGGACTCCTACAAGGAATCTAGCACTATATCACTGCGATTACCAGAAGCATCGATCCACTTGGCCAAACACTTTTAAATGAATGCCATGTTTTGAATATCCTATTCAATTTAATTTATTTGTATCCAAGACGATATGGTTCCACTAACACATGATGTGTGAACATACTCCCGAGTAGTAAACATAATCATTATTAATAACGCCCCCACCAACAGTTTGAATCGGGGTAATCGCCCGAATTCAGAGTCATCACACAGAGTCGTAGCGCCCACGCGAACAGTTAAGAGTGGTTATTATGTTTTCGCACATTGAGCATTATTAGGTCGGGAGCTACAGGCCCAGTCATTTCATGTATGTTTACTAGAGCAATTAATGGCACCACTAATGTATACCACACACTCGATTGACTGTTCCACAGGGTGGGCCCAAAGCTAAGTTTTCTACTAGACGTGTACGATTTAAAACCGTATTATTAAGGTGGGAGGGAAGAATGCTCGAGTTAAAGTCCAAATTGTTCTATTTTTATGCGGTGAAAAAAATTGTTTGCCTCTCTCTATGGCCTTCGGAACTCGAAAGCTCAACACCGCACCTACAAAAGTACGCCATATTTCCTTATCTTGAACTAGTTGTATCCAGTCCATTTTTATAAACACTATCTTTATCTTGAGCTACTTCTACCCAGTCCATCTCATTACACACTATAACTTTCAGGTTTGTTCTAATGTTATCCTCCCATCTGCGTCCAGATCTTCCCAAAGGTGTCATGGCACTTCCTTTAATAGAGGGTGGGAAACAATTTTGTAGAAAAAAAATAATAAAACTACCATCATTGTACGCGCCAGGGGATTGAACTCTTGTCTCCCAAATCAAATTCAAGAACGCCAGCTCACACCCAAATAGGACTGTATATCCTATACTAAGATAGTTTGTAAATTGAGATCCGATGTAACAATATTCCTGGAAAGTAGGTTCCAAATACCCCTCCAAATGATCAAATAGCCTTCCTTACCCCATGTGGTGTTAGTCGAGACCAGCCTCGGAACACCCTGTCCGATATAACACTCCCAGCTGCCAGATCTCCCTGAAGCGCTGAGTGAGAGACGGTCTGGACCAAACTGCTACTAACAGAACTACTCAAGTACCTGACATTTAAATAAACGATCACGCCTCTACGTACGAGCAGTTAAACTGTTCACTGGCCATCTACGACGCAATGGTGTGGGATGACCCTTTTCATCGGTTGGACCGTTGGAGCCGGCTTCCGGGTCGGCTTATGCTGACAAATCACATGGGATTTATCTACCCCACAAAATAGAATAAAATCAAAGCTACCCCAAATGTATGAAGGTGAGAACCGTGCAAGTCGACAATTGATCTGAGTTAACTGTTTAAGATAAAAATATGTTTTAATACATTCAAGTGAAACTTACCCTTGTCGCCCTCGTATTAGACTAACTCACCAGTGACGGGAGGATATCAGGGTTTGAATCCTGGTCGGGTGTACTGAGGGTGGTTTCTCCCAAATGATTATTCATTATTTCTTCACGATATTGCGAGTACATATCCTCAAAAGTGTACTTTACTCATCCTTATTTCACTAACGTAGCTAATGAGTAGAATCCGAAAGGGTACTAAGACGCGGTGAAAAAAACTTGAAACCATTGTACTACCGGCTTACAGTCAAAGGCATCAGTCCATATTATCTGGTTTATGCCTAAGTGATGGGGAGGTCAGGGTTCAAAACTCAGCCCACAGCTGAATGTACCAAAGTGTGTTTTTTCTTAAATGGCTACCCATTCTTTCTTCAACCAAATGTGAGTACACTTTCTTTAAAATTCTAGCTTACTCGTCCCTACATTATTATTTTAGTGATGTAATTACCCCAGACGGGTAGTAAGATGCAGAGAGCAGAAACAAAAACGTATTAAATCGCTAGCCAATTAAATACTGATCACATCGGAAATAAGGCCAAGGTTCAATTCTGACTGACTGCATTAAGGATGAATTTCAACTGGTAATATTACAGGTCCTTATAATTCACCCTCCTCATAGTGATCACTTAGATGTATTTGCTAGGCCTCACATTATCACGTGCAAAACACATATATCCCTGCTTAAAACACTTGGCACTATGACCGAGAACGTGTTTACCCATTTTCCCAAGGAGCCCAAATTCCATGGAAACTTCATGTCGTAAGCACGAAGGACTCTTTCTGGAAGAAAGATATTATAATCTGCATCACAAATTAGTGGACGTGGTCAGACTCAGCCGCGGTGATAAGTGTAGAGAAGCTGTCTTGATTTATGAGCGATTCGATATTGGCCAGACGTGTTAATGGGCTGTGCCCGTACGGCGCTAAACAGACGCCGCTGTGACGAGACGCTTCAAGAGCACTTTGCCTTACATGCAACAAGGCTCATAACAATCTTGGTTTAATCACAAGGTGGTTTCACTAAACATTAACATTGGTTTTTTTTTTGTTTTGGGTACAGGGATGGCAGCATTTACACCCTTCGTTTCAAACGTTTATGTATATATTCCTTAAAAATTATTATTATTATTATTATTATTATTATTATGTATTCTATCTGACGACAGGTTTATTCCTTTTGTCAGTGAACTTAGACCGCCAATTCACCCTGTCCTCTCTCACCTCCTTCAGCTCCCAGAATTTTATTTTTCCCTTCAAGTCATCAAATATTTGAATTCTCCTTCTTCCTAAGCTCCTCTTTCCCTCGACCTTGCTTTCAATGACTTCGCGTAGGAGATAATTCCTCCTAAGGATGTTTCCGATCCAGTTTGCTTTGTACCGAATAATCACATCTAAAATGCATTCTCTTCTCATCCAATCTTTTTAGTACCGAATATCACATCTAAAATGCTTCTCTTCTCATCCACTCTTTTTAGTACCGAATAATCACATCTAAAATGCTTCTCTTCCATCCAATCTTTTTAGTACCGAATAATCACATCTAAAATGCTTCTCTTCTCATCCACTCTTTTTAGTACCGAATAATCACATCTAAAATGCTTCTCTTCTCATCCACTCTTTTTAGTACCGAATAATCACATCTAAAATGCTTCTCTTCTCATCCAATCTTTTTAGTACCGAATAATCACATCTAAAATGCTTCTCTTCTCATCCACTCTTTTTAGGACATCTTGATTTGTCCCCCTGTATGTCAATCTGATCTTTTAAAGTCTTTTCCAGCATAAATTAAAGATGTAAATAGATCTAGATGTTCTATTAATAATGTTTTAAGGTAGTAAATACATTTGGATTATTGGCGTCTAGAACCCGTTAACACCCAGAGGATTCAGGAAGTCTGGGGGAGTTGAATTTTGGATCATGGAGAAAACAGTCCCCATTCACTCGTCCGTTCATAGATGAATCAGGATCAGCTTTACCGGAATGAACATTTAGTTCTTCTTGGCTGCCGCTGCCAACAAATGTGCCCTTCAGGTGACATCACTTTTATTATTATACCACTTATGTGTATTGTTGAAAATTTGTATCGTGTGTTTGAAAAAACTTGCAGGACCACTAAAAAAATATATATATATCATTAAAAATAATAGATCCTCTATTTTGGCGGTATATTACACGAGCATGTTTTCTATCAATGGCTCCAATAATATTAAGAAAAATGTAAAAATAAGCTGTAAAAATCTCAGATTGATTTATATTATTATTATATTATTATATTATTATTATTATTATTATTATTATTTTTATTATTATTATTATTAGCACCGCGTCTTACTACCCATTCGGGTTATACGCACTTACGCTAATGTGTAATGGTAGGGTGATTGTGAGATGAAATAAAAGACCTACAGTTTAACGTGGAATCCGAACCACTGTGGAGGCCTGGCATTCCACACATTCACAAGATGTATTGTTAGAGGTGAAGTAAGGGTTTGGTAATCAGATAAATCTGTGCCGGGACCGAGGATTGAACCCCGGCCGTCAGCACAGAAGTCTGACACCTTATCCCTAGACCACCAGGTCACCAGATTGATTTAAAAGTGTGGTTTGTAAGCACAAGTTTTGTGTATTGTATGGTATTACTGGTCGGGAAAGACATGACATCCAGTTCGGTTACCTGTATGTAGACTATTTGTTGCTCTGGTGGTACAGAGTGTTGCACAGGGTATATCTATGGAAGTTATCTACACGTACCCGTAATGAGATGATGTGATGATACTTGAGCATAATTTACCAACCCCTGACGTCTGTTAGGATAATTCCTCTAACAAGAAAAATACCCTAGGTACCAGCCGGAAATCAAACCTGGTACCACCGGGTTCGATGCCAAGTGCACTCACCAATACACTACGGGGTCGGATGTAAGTACAGTCACGTGTCAAGAAGTAAAAATTCGTCTTCAGATGATGAACTATATACTTACATATTAACTGCATCATTAACCAGTGACATCTGACAGGTTTGAAGGCTTTCCTCTGCGTTCTCTTTGCGAACAGATCTTAGCTCCGAACTTCAGCGTCAATCGTAAAGCGGTAAACCTGTTTTATTTATTTACGACTCCTAAAGAACCTTAGTGTCCTGAGACTTTATACTTATAGTATGTTTAGTGTTGTGTTCTGTCACCAGTTTCCGAACCTTTTGTATTCATTTGTGTAAAAATATTGTGACAAATCCACCATACATAGCCCCAGTTTCAATGCTTTCTCACAAAATAAATCGTTCAGATGATAAACGAATAATTATTTTCCACAGGACTAAAACTAATTTCTTATAGAGCTTGTTGAAAAATGTTTGAAGCACAAATCTCGAAATATCTTTCTCGCGTTGGATGTATGCAAATGTATCCCAAAGTGGATGGAAAATAATACAAATTCGACGTCAACTTGTGTCCTTCCTTTCGACTGGATTCTGTTAGGAAGTAACTTTAAAAAAATACTAACATTTTTTTTTCTTTCAACATCTAAACCATTTTACTTTGTTAGTAGTAGTATTTCAGAGGTATTTATATTATGTATCAAAAGTGACAGTTTCATAATTTAAGTATAAATATGTTAAATTGTGTTATTATATTTTATAAATGTTCAAAAAGTTCCCCCCTATACACAATTGGACTCGAGTAAATATTCCTTCGCTTTAGTAAAAACAAACGAAGAAGAATAAGAGGTTTTTTATTCAGCTGCATCTAAATACCTGTTCAGGTTATAGGCATCTATGATAATTACTCAAATGGGGTAGGAATGAGGAAGAAAGAATTTTAGGGGTAATCTACCCGCATTTGCTTGGAAGGAGAGTGGGAAACCATTTATAAAAATCTACCATCAGTAGACCCGACCTCAGTAGACCCAACCGGGATTCGAACCTCAATCTGCCCATCTTCACCAGGCAAACGCCTTATACCATTCGGTCACTGAAGAGGATAGGATAAGAGTTGATTTGGGAAAAATGAAGTAGAATGTACTTGACGCGTCGAAAGGAACGAGAATAACACGAATTGGGTGTTATCGAGGTGCGTGCGTTTAGCCCGTCAACTCTAAACTTCTCTTGAGAATCTTTGGAAAACCCGTGTAAAATCACAGGTGCGAGCACCGTCATCGCGATGATCGATCTTTATACGAGCCTTGGTTTAACGCAGGTGTGTCCAACACACTTTAAACAACGTGTTTAGTTTTATGTCTTCTTTAGTCAATGTGATCTGTGAAACAATTTTGGCTGAATTAAAAAATACGGTAAAAATTGAAAAAAAATATGAAAAACTGTCAACAAGAAGGACGCGGAAAACTGTAATTCAAAGCGTTTTGTGTCTATGCCGTAATCGTGTATATAATTTGATAATTAATCGGCCGTGAGATGGACTCTTCCTATTAGTACAGTATATTATTGTCATATAAACCTTTAATTGTATGAAATAGTATCTGCCTTAAGGGTGCTACTTGGGAGAGGACTGAGAAGTGTTGCAGACGTTTAGAAATCACATATTTATGAAGTGTCTTGATATTTTAATTATTATTTTCACCAAAATGTAGGCGAATTTTCTAAATAGTTAAAAAGTTAAAATTTTAGGTTTACAATGTTTAATAAATTACATAATTATCAAATAACTTCTTAAATAATGCGGGTTTTTCAAACGTGTGCAACACCTCTGAGTACTCTCCCAATTAGCAACCTTAGTCAACAATTTCATCAAACTATTCATCGAGACACAAAAACTTGAATCCTTCAATCACAAATTCAAGAATCTGGTGAGTGTGAGCAAGTGCTGAGATTAAAAATATTTATTTCTATAAATACACATATTAGAAAGATAGTCGTATAGCATTTGTAATATTTTTTAAGTTTAATGCCAGACAGTAAATCAAATAGAACTGGCCACAAATAAATTAATACGTCAATAAATAAACACAAATATTTGATTTTAATTACTTTACACAAGTTCTATTGTAACCGATTTTAAAGAAAATTGTATTTGAAATCTATTATATAGGTTTCTTGTTACGTTTATTGGTTTTAAAAGTTAGCATCTGTTGTCACACGGTCTAAGGTGCAATGTCCAAATATAATAGAAAACTGGTGACAGGGAAGTCAAGGTTTGAATCCAGGCAAGTTCACTGAAGGTGGTTTACCCGTTACATCTTCCTACTAATAAGAGTGCATTTTATTTAAACTGTTTTTTTCATCCTTCACCTTTAATCTAAGTCTTTAAATTAACCATATTATTAAAATGTAGCAGTTGAAAAAGTTAGAAAAAAGTACCTACTTGACATTTAAAATAAGGTAATAAAATTTCAATATGTTTGTTTCTAAATTTATTCCTCATAATTTTGTTTTTAAACGCATCTAAACCAAAACTATAATCTCAACAAAAGACAAAGTGAAACACAGAAGTTATAATATCAGTATCAACATAACATTAATTTTCCTACACACATCCATTTACTATCTATGTATTAATCACTTTTTTTAATTAGAAGAAATATTCCTCACTAAATAAGATGGCTTACGGTTACAAAATTAAGAGACATTTTATGACGTAACATCACAATGTTTAGTATTTTCAAAACATAACATTATTGTTGTTTTAAATGTTTCAGAAAGTGGTTCAAGCTACATGCTGCTTCCATTTCCTACAAGTCCTTGACACAAAAGCGGTGGAGCGACAAGTCAATATAGAACTTCCCAAGCTCATATTTTTAACTTTAACTCGACCAGTTATTATATTCAGAGCAGTGAAAAAAAAAGAACTTTTATTAAATGGTCTTAAAGATTGCCTTAAACATTTACAAATATGAATTTGTAGTCAGGTGTACCGTAACATGTGGGAATCATTTCAGCGATGGACAGGAGAGACAAAAACAGTGAAGAAAGTTTACATACACATGTGTCCCATTTGACCTTTTTTTCCTGAGCTACAGTCAAATGATTCCACTAAACTGTTTGCGTACTATTCTCGATATATTTCGATCTAATGACGATATATTTTCTATGGGTTGTTCCTGGTTATTCTAAATATTTGGTGTTTTTTGAAAGAGTGCGGCATTCTACGACATGTCGACTGCAGTCTTGCATTCAGGCCAAAGGTAGCCATTTTGAGCACTTACTAAAATGAACAGCTCCACATTACTGGACTATGAAAATATATTTGGGAGCAAGAATATTCAAAAAATAAATGGAACTATTTGTTAACTGAACTGAAAAAAAAAGAATTAATTTAAGCTATTGCGCTGTTTGTATGGAAGAGAAAAAGTATTAGTAGGTATAGGGGGCTAAGCAACCCCCCTGGTAGGGCAAAGTATTCGTTATCGAACAGTTATAGTGAAGAAAGGGAACGCTCGGATCCCATGAATTTAATAGTGAAACCCGCCTCGGTGGCGTAGTTGGCTAACGCGTTTGTCGTGTTGAGCTCGACTGCTGAGGACGGGGAGACCGAGGTTCGAATCTCGGTCGGGTGAACTGGGGGTGGTTTTTCCTAAAGGTTTTCCACTCTCCCTCAACGCAAATGCTGGTTCACTTCCTCTAATTTAACCTTCCCAATTTCTAATCCATTAGCGTAATTAGTACTTTAAAGCGTATAACCCGAACGGGTAGTAAGACGCGGTGCTAAACATAAATAAAGTGAAGTTAACAAAAGGTAAACAAGCAGTCTTGCATGGTGAGATATTCATTGCCATGCCGATATAGCTAGGGGAGGGAGCGCTCAGGTTCCTAAAACTGGAGCTAAGAATTGGATTACAACCCCGCACAGACATCCACTCCAAGCCCACCAAGCCTCATTAATCCAAGAAAAAAAAGTTCCTGCGTACAAAATTCTACCGACAAAGTGTTTTTAATGACAATCGAAGAAATTCGTTACAGTGGAATTGAGACAGGTGAACAGGTTCTATCTACTACATTTAAAAAACACAACGAAATTGTAAAAATTATTATTTTAGGAGGAACAAAATAAAAAAATATCACAAATTAGCTGCTGTCGATAGCATAACACTTAAACCATACTTAGTACATTTTTCAAGTTCAAGTTTAAGCCTAATCTTGTATCATATATTCTGGTTAATCTGCCATGAGATGATATCCCAAGTGTGCTTCATTCCAGATTTAAGAAGTTGGTTAGTATCTTTTAAAATCGTTTCCAGCTAATGTAGGCGAAAATTATCAAAAGGTTTCTGATCCGTCAAAAAAAGTTTAAATTTCGAGTTAAAAGTTTTTTTTTAATTCAACGACAATTTACGCAAAAATGTGTACGACTTAGACTAAAGTTAAAGGCTAGAAACATAGATCTGACCTTCCTCTATCAAATAAATTCATGTTTTGATAGGGTCACAACGGAACCTTTTAAGATAATATAGATTTATGTAAGTAATAACAAATTTTTTTAAAACAGTTTAAACTTGTTAATGGTCAGAGCTTTCACGTACATTTTGGTGAAAACAATATTAGCAAAAATATCAGGCTACTTAATAAATAACGCGGAATTTCTAAACGTCTGCAACGCCTCTCTCATAGTGCTCTCCCAGAGGGTTGTTGTACATCCCTGGAGTTAAACATATTTTTGGAACAGACTGCTTGCTACCAGGTGTTGCCACCAATACAAGAAATGCCCGGGGTATCTTCCCATTAAAGCATCATGATCTGTCTCATTATGACTGGTATCCAAACGCACGACAATGATAAATTAGTTGAGACATTTTAATGTCGTACTCTTAGTGGTCGTATTATTTTAGATTTTATCCGTCGGACTGTGAAGTACAAAAGGAATTATAAATATTCCATCGATTGCTTTCATCTGTAGGTAGGTCTATGACCTAATTATTAAAACGGTAGCATTGACCTACACTAACAGAGTTCAATGTATAGTGGAACCTTCTTTGTAAATGAGAAAATAACTAATAAAAGTTGGGAGAGTGGCATTAAGGTTGGCTTTGACTCGAGAATCCGGGGTTTGGTTCTGGATGATACATCAAATATGGACCTTCGACGATCATCCATTTTCAGGCTTGCTGGGAATTAAACCCGAAACTTTCGAACCAATAGAGAAATGCTCTAACAACGGAGATAAGATTTCAGTTATGATTAAACATTTTTGTTTCCCAATATAAGAAATTGGACTGCTGCCGTCGTTATTATCTTTAGTTAATAATTTTTTAGGTTGGCCTTTTTGTAAAATGGATATTACAAGTACCTTAAATGGAACTTCTAGAGAATAATCTGTTGTTTTTATTATAAATACAAAATTTTGACTCCACAAGCATTCGAACAAAAAATATTTGAAAGTGGATCGTTGTCGTATCAAATACAACAACTTAAAAAGGTTTACAATGATATTGTATCTTGGCTGTTTATAAAATACAACACAATTTTCTTAGGAAGATTCTTTTGGAAATTACAAACATACTTTTTCATTCAGTTAACAAGACTTAAAGTATGAAAATGTGAATGTAAATTAGAAGCTTTTCTGTCTATCTTATGAAAATTGTACTATACTTATTCTTTATTATATACACTGTATAATGTATCTGTTTTTATAATGTTTCAAGGCTGCCACTATTTAAACACAAGCTTACCATTGTATTATAGGTTTTACTAAAAGAATTCCCATTTTACAGACCTTTTAGCAAAAAAAAATTATAAGTGAGTGAAATTTAATTTGTAATATAAGTGGCATTTGTGAAGTCATGCAATTGAAGTTTATTACAAGATGATTTTAACTTCATATGAAAATACTATCACTAATCAACCAATGTTTCAGGTGGTAGGAGAAAGATAGGACCAGTGCTCCAATCCACATATTTAGTTCTCTAGGTCGTTTTTCCTCCCATGCAAAGCCCTATTATTTAAAACTCCCACTTAAGAGTGCTACATGGTATATCACCAGAATAGCTGCAGGCAGACGTTTAGTTGAGGTGGATTGATATTTTTAAATATTGTTTTCACCAAAATGTAGGCGAAAATTCTGACATGTAAAAAAATCAAGTTAAAAGGGTTTTAAAAAATGTGTGATAGCTTACATAAAACCCTAAATTATCCCACATTATCTTGAGTTAATATTTTCACGTAGAGCGTTGTTGCATTTTTTTTTAAACTTTAAACTAAAAAGTTCAACTTTTTAACTGGTCAGAAACCTCCTGATAATTTTCGCCTCCATTTTATTAATTAAATTATTAAAAAATATCAAACAACTTCTTGAATAATGCGTGACTTATAAAAGTGCGCAACGCACCCAGTTCTGTTTCAATATGTAGCGCTCTTAAGAGTTCCAAACTCACAAATATACCAGAGTTTTTTTTATATTTTTTTTGTGAAATTAATCATGTTTTCCTTGTTTTATCCAAACACCAGGAATTCCCCATGATTTTCCTGTTTCCAGGTGCGTGGTATTGGCAGCTCTCTCTGTAGAGACATAAAAGCACTCGTATTGAAGATATTCCCTCGCACACTGAAAGATGGCAGGCAGTCTTGTCTTGACAGATTACACTATGGTGTAACTTAAAAGGTAGCGCCATAGTGTAATCGGTCAAGGAGATACCGCTACTGTTCAGGCTTGCACGAGTGTTTTCCAAATGAGTACGGTGCAAGGAATGACTCACCCCCGGCCTCTGCGTCGACACTCCCTGGTCTGGGTGGCCACCCCACCCCCACACGACCTGCTGCAGGAGCTCCACTGGGACCAGGACGCCCACGAGCCCAGATTGGGTGTCTTACCACGGCCATTCAGTCTCTCTTGGAACATCTGATGCACCTGAAACACCATAAGTCGTGTCAACCACTTATTTAAATGCTATCCGTAAAAACATAAAATCAATTCACGTCAAGGATGCTTACACTTTCTGAACACAGGGACGTATCAACAAACGGCTTACAAGCTAAGGGAAGTGATTGTTGGCACAAAACAGTCAACCAAAGTGCCATGAATTGAACACAAATAATAAACTATATCAAGCTCCCTCTAAAATTGAACTAGGCTCCTCTAAACTCATCAATGGCCAATATCACCACGAAATTAGTTCAGACAAAGCACTTAGTAAAATATACTTAGAAGCTTTAATCACAGAGAGTCGCGTGAACGGCTAAATATCGATTAGGAGACCTCAGCGCATCATAAATTGGCGTACATATAGACTGATTGCCTCCTAGAACATTAATCTTTTTAAGAGATTTAAAGAAAAACGAAGATATTAACGTGCACTTTATGAATCTATTACTTATATCATCACACGACTATAAACTAACTTAAAATTAGAAAATGCACAGCATCCAGACCCCAGACGTTAATTCATCACTTTGAAACACGACACCCGCATTTCACGAATGATCAAATTTTCATCCATGCCAGGAACAAAGCCCGGGATCCTTAGTCAGTAGTCGTATACACCCCGACTGAGCTAAGGCAACTGTGTTTGCAAATAATGCTTCAATATTAACGCCGCGTTGTCTAGTATGAAGGGGTCTAGAAGGTATTGAAAAGAGTATACAAATAATAACGTTTGCTGTTACCAAAGATAAAAGGTAAGTTAAAAGCCTTGTCCACCATAAAACATATCTTGTATAAAATATATCATCCCGAAGGTAGCTCGGAAAACCTCTGCACTTCCCACTGAAAGCAGAGATGTCATCTTGCAACAATCCTGGGTGTGGCCTGTGCGACGCTAATGCGACTGTGTCCTGCGTCAAATGACGTGCCACGGCGTGATATATCGTACGAGGGTGGAGGGACCTGTATGTGATTCGCACAATGTGTCTTCTGGACCCCACAAACATGGGGGCCGATCATTATTCAGCGCACCGTTAGGAGGAAGGTTAACGACGAGATCGACTTCCCGGGTCAGATTGAGGTTATACGGAGATCACCGTGACATATTACCTTTTCTTTTTAACTCCGGGAGGCGCTGAGAATTATTAGCATACCGCTTTTATTGCCGCACAAGGATCCATATTAGGTGCTTGGGTGCCACCCGGGGATTATTCTCACACCAAAACTCATCGGCTTGGCTACCAGTAAGTCTATGCGAAGGTCACTTTATAACGACGTTGTCTAGTTGGAGATTTCAAAGCTATTTTGCGAAGCGGGTTGCATCTTAATGTGACACACCTAGACACCAATATACGAAATAGGGATAGAGGGAAGGAAATGAGCAATTCACCCTCTGAGGGCTCTTCTTGTTCATCTACTTATAACACTTTCCCTCTCCCTCTGACGAGCTTACACAGTCACTAAACTATTCGCACCTTCAAAACATTTACTGGCTTTTTAAAATTACTATTTTCTTTTTTCCTATAGATAACCATGTGTTTCCACAGACTTTTTTTTAATCTACATCAGAGAAGAAGCCTTCTACAGGCCATTTTCGTGACTTAGCCAATTAATATCCTACGTTTTAGATGATTTCTAAAAAAAATACATTTAATCAAACAAAGGTAAAAAATAATAATTTTGTAGCAGTGTAGTACTATTTTTAGAATTATTTAAGAATTTGTGGTTTTTTGTTTCACCGTTATAACTTTAAAACTCGCCGAATAGAACGTAAATTCATTAATATGGGAAATTCTACCTTGACCTGCCGTGACGTCACAGATATGCAACGTTCTTAAATCCGAAGCAAAATCTAAGTGAAGCTTGAAGCATGCGATGTAAAGCCGAAGTCTCGAAGATAAAGTTTTTGTTGTTGTCACATAAGGATAATTCAGTTTTCCATTTTGCATCTAGGTAAAGTAAAAGGTTTGTAGAGAACTAACAAGCACACTTATTTAATGTTGACTTTTTAATCAATCTATGCTAACATTTTATATTCCATTTAAACACTAGTCAGAGTTAAAGTACTGTATAGTAGCAGTTCTAAATATGATTACATGTTGAAATATGTGCTATTTAATGAGATATCACAAATATGTTCATAATGCAATGACATTTTCTTCTTCCTTCGAAATATCTCAAATATGCGAGGGCTATTACAAATGTTGAAGTCGAAGCGAGATAAATTGGATCTTCGACCTTGATATTTCTAACTTTCGGACACACCCCTAGAACAAGAACATACATTCATTTTATACGCGCGATTGTAAAGTATATTCTCAGGGCCACCCAGAACATTCAGGAGAACTGGGCCAACGGAATTCTGTGTGTGTGTGGGGGGGGGGGGGGGGGAGGGGGGAGGCCTTTAACACAAAATAATTAACTTAATATATTTAGCTTTTTAATTTATATTAATAAAATAATTCAGGCATCTACATAGAAATAAACCATTTCCTTCTATTATTAAACTATATAATTATTATTTCTATACGATGTTCAGTACCGTGTAACATCAGTAAAATTATGTATCTATATATTTATTTAGCACCGCATCTTACTACCCGTTTGGTTTGTACGCTTAAGTAGCCTACTAATTATGCTAATGGCTTAGGAATTGAGAAGGTTGACTATAGAGGAGGTGAATCGACATTTGCGTAGAGGGAGATTGGAAAACCATTTAGGAAAAACAACCCCAGTTCACCCGAGCGAGATTCGAACCTCGATCTCACTGTTATTGGCAGTCTAGCTCAACACAAAACTAACGCGTTAGATAACTACGCCACCAAGGCGGGTATCAGTAAAATAAAAACCCGCACAAAATTACCGTTTGTGCACATGTGTTGTGAGTATAACAACACTTGCCTCTGCAAAATAAAAATGTTAGTGTTGTTGGGAGCCAGGGAAAACTTCTCCGATTACTCCTAGCCTCTGGGTAGGGCTCTATAATCGCCTTAGATTCTATATTTTAGAGTAAAACGTAATATTCAATTACTGACATCAAAAGGTGTTTTGACAGCTTTATCTTTAAATATAATGTTTAATATAATTATTTTTGTCATACATTACTGGCGTGTGCTTGAGTGCAATATATTGGTTGATCTTAGTCAGATCTTTAAGAACGGTTCAAATTATTGTGATTGTGAATAGTCTTTACTAAGTCCAAAGTCGCATTTAGGTGGGCCCATTTCACGTCCCTGGCAAATTGATTGAAATGAGATCTCTCTCTCTATTGTAACATTACGTGGTATAATGTTACAACTGGACAACAAAGCATACTACCCGCTCCAATAAATTCAACTCAATTAGGATCCCTACAATAGTATTTTTCTCTGTTGTAGTTCTTGTAGGCTAAGAAGACATAATAGAAACAATGCTGGACAATATATTTATTACTCAATCCAATCCTAAGTATTAATCTGTTCGTGTACTTACAATACTAATCTGCTCACAATAGAATCCTGCAAGGCTGGCCGGCACCTGGGCTCCTAGATTGGCGAGTGGGTCAAGGGAGATCCAGTGGGTCAACAAAGCGACCCGGCACTCCGACTGTACTAGCGTGAAATGAACCGAGAACTATCAACATCAACTAGAAGACAATTATGTATCCGACCCCTGACGGAGACTAGAGGAACCTCCTTCAAAACATCGGGTGATTGGAGATATTCACGGATATTCCGATGGAGCAAGCGGAATCAACAATGGTGTACGTGACTGTTTGAAGGCATCGTTGACGTCATCATATGCGTGTTTGGTGAATTCCCACCCCTTTCCATAACAACGAAATCCCTATATAATGGCCGTGCAAGCTTGCCATAATCGACTATCCTACGATCAACGATCGACGACAGACCATTGTCATGGATCTGGACAATGGCTGGAGAAAACTTGTAAAATGTATCAAAATCGTCGCTTAGACGGGTGGAGTTATGAACTCTAACTTATTTATAAACTTTAAACTTTTTGCATATAATATTCAGTTTCAAAATCTAACGTATTAATATTTTGATCGCCAAAAAATGTCTAAATATTCTATCTTAGATAGGTCGCCGCTCGGGCGCTGTAACTTTTGCTTATATTTTTATTCTCGTAAATATCCTCAGTTATGTGCTGATTAGAAGTTTGACTTGTTAATATTATATTGTTTGGAATCGTAGAGTATTTTTTTTTTATCGAAGTAACTTTTCATGTTTAAAATTATGGTTTGATTTAACGTAACGTGAAGTAACTTTTTATTGGAATTTAAATTAGGATGACTTTAATCTTTTGTAACGTAAGTTCTGTTTGAACAGCTAAAGTTTTGTTAATTGATGGAACTGTTAGTTCCATATTCTAAGTCAGATCTGATAGTCCCGTGGGAGTTTGGCTTATGTCTGGTAGTCAAACCCTCACGTTGTGTAGACTCTGTTGTATAGTCGTCAAATTTAAATCTTTATATTTATGATATCGTTTTCTGTGAATTACGAAACCTTTGGAACCATATCAAGGTGCCCATTAGGCCCTTATAATTTTGTATCACATTTAAAAATACTCGCTTTGTTACTGTCTCTTATAGACTGGACTATCAATATTATGATGGATTTCATGTTTCCTTTTGTTTAAACACTTGCGCAACTTTAATGATATAAAGTTGTTGGCTTCGAGCATAATTTCCAACTGTACTCATAATGATATAATGAGACCAATTTTTGTTTTCTGCGCTATTGTCATTTAATTGAATAATCTGCTCATTTTGTTGAATCTATATATTTTTTATAATTTCCATTTTTTTGGTATGTTAAGTTCATCCTCTCCCTTTTATCGGCCGGGGGGTACAGGACTCAGAGAGGGTGCAACACTATCCCTCTATCTCTCTCTATCTTCTCTCTCTCTCTCTCCTCTCTCTCTCTTTCTATATATATTTTAATATATATATATATATGACATACACAAAAGTCTCTAAACAATTTCCTATGTTTATACGTCAAGTCATGTGATTAGCAACTGTCACTTTTGATATATATTATTATTAGCACCGCGCCTTACTACCCGTTCGGGTTATACGCACTTACGCTAATGTGTAGTGGTAGGGTGATTGTGAGAATAAATGAAGAACCTACAGTTTAACGTGGAATCCGAACCACGGTGGTGACCTGGCATTCCACACATTCACAAGATGTCTTGTCAGAGGTGTAGGAAGGGTTTGGTAATCAGATAAATCTGTGCCGGGACCGAGGATTGAACCCGGCCGCCAGCATAGAAGTCTAACACCTTACCCCTAGACCACCAGGTCACCTTTTGATATATAGTATAAATAGCTATAAAATAGACCCACTTCGGTAGCTGCATGGTCTAAAGCGCCACTCTCGCACAATAGACAAGGGTGAAGGGGTGATTGGGGTTCAAATTTCGGTCGGGTGTACTAAAGGGCGTATATGACTTTACATTCACTCTCCACGCAAATGCGAATATACTTCCTTTATATGTAACCTCCCTTATCCATAGCAAGTTAACGTGATTAGTACATATACGTGTGATTTAAAATCGGTGCTAAAAGAAAGCTATAAAATAATACTAATAATATATTTTAAAAATATATCTGAATACACAATAAAAAAAATTCATAGACATCCGATATTTAACTCACACTTTTAACACGAGGGCGATTAAATATTCATATAATATAAAAATAACTAAGAGGATTCAAGGTATGCATGCAAATGCGAGCCTATGCGTATAACTTGAATAGGTAGTAAGACGCGGTGATATAATATATTAAAGGAAAGCTGGGATACGTTACAGTTCAATTTTAACAGGAAGGGCATTATCTCACCAAAGTTACTAGATAATATTTTACGTATTCATACATCAAGTCATGTAATAATAATAATAATAATAATAATATTTAGCACCGCGTTTACTACCTTTGGGTTATACGCTTTTAGTACTAATTACACTAATGGATTAGGAATTGGAAGGTTAAATTAGGAAGTGAACCGCATTTGCGTGGAAGAGAGTGGAAAACCATTTAGGAAAAACCTCCCCGGTTCACCCAACCGAGATTCGAACCTCGATCTCCCGTCCTCAGTAGTCGAGCTCAACACGACAAGCGCGTTAGCCAACTACGCCACCGAGGCGGGTCAAGTCATGTAAATTTCAGCTGTAATTTCTGATAGATATTTCAATACCTATAAAATAACACTACCATATAGTAAAATGTTATTATTGTTAGGTTGTTAATAGCTTCGCTCCAAGTTTAACAATCGCGCAAGCGCAGAGACGCGTTTATCGGCGGATCTGCATAAGCTCGTGTCTCACTAGCAGTATGTTAGTGATCACAAGTCTTGCCTGCATACTATAGCTGTTGCATTTCCGTGGCGCCTGCCCTCGAGGAACTTCTGGGTGCAACACGTCTGAGAGGAAGTGGTCCATCTTCCTCCGCGAGACAATGCCACGACCGACAGAAGCGGGTCAAAGTATGGGTGTTGTGCACTTACATCTGCAATAGGCACAGTTCCTCTTCATGATTACTGGTGGCAGCACTGACCTAATTCCACCACCAGCAAATGATAGATTAGCCTCCACTGAGCCTCGCTGACCGTCGCGGTAGATAGAGAGCCCTAGTTCTCAATGGACTCATGTTCGAACTCTGGCTAGGTATTTCGATTGTAGATTTATATGTATGGTTCGGTGTTCACTAAATCAGTAGGTCCCAAAAATCTAATAATTAATCCAAATGACGCGAGGCAAGATTAACTTTATGCGCATTTGAAGAAGGAATTTTTCAATTTTGTTGGAAAATTGAAAGGCCTATATTTTTAAATAAAAATATAGAAGTTAATATTTGCATGATCAATATTTTTTTAAGCACCTCGTCTTACTACTCGTTCGTGTATACGCCTATGTAATAATTACACTAATGAGTTAGGGTTTAGGAAAGCTTAAATTAGATCAAATGTACCCGCATTTGCGCGGAGGGAGAAGTGAAAACAATTTAGGAACAAACCACTTAATTCCCCCCTAATGGGATCGAACCCCGATCTCCTCATCTTCGACAGATTAGTCCATCACGAGAGTAGCGCGTCAGACGAAGCGGGTATTGATATAATTGAATTCGTTTTAGATACCCACGATTCAATCCCAGACATTAATGATGGAACAATTGAAAATTAGGCTTTTTTTTTAGAAAGACAGAAAACATATACGATTATATTATTTATATAAACTTGTTATATTGTTTTACTTAAAACAGTTGTTTGGCAAATAATGTTGAAGTAATTAACTACACACTTATTTTACATATCCTTTTTAATTGGTTGTTTCAATACAAGCTATATTAACAGATAATCTAACAGGTAGGGATAAGTAAGTTAATTTAGAGGAAGAGCATCCACATAAGCATGGGGAGAGGATGTAAAAACTACAATAATAAATATTCTACGGAAAAGCACCCTCCGGATGTATCAGACCAGGATCCAAACTCTTGACGTGTAGTTTTTCCTATGCTATTTCCCAACCTTTCCCTGTGTCAATGAGCGTGTATCTCCACTAAACTAGATTTCTCATCCTTTTTCCTTACAGTAAGCCAACATAATACCGGTAGCACGCAGTAAAAGGCGTCAGTCTCACCGGACGAGTAGTAAGACACGTAGCACGTAAAATAAAATCCTACTCAGAAGTTTGTTTCGTCTTGTATTGAGCGTACTAATAAAAAGCCCTGTCACGTCAATTAACGGTAAACCCGTCACCAGTTTGGAGGAACATTATCGAGTCTCTATACCTTGGGATTTATTAGCGCTTAGCCTCTCTCTCTCTCTCTCAGTGACTGTAGGAAACAAACAATCTAGAGGTATATAAACCTACTAGGGCCGTGACTGTGACTCTCCCTCAACCCCCACCTCCCCCCTATTGACAGGAGGGGCGCCGCACCCTCAAGGTCGGAGGTGGGCGTGGTCCATCCACAGCTTCCGTCCGCAAATTGAGCCCCAATAATTACTAATTACAGGCTCCCTCCCCCTTGCTCGTACTCCGGTCAGCCATTGTTTACATGCAGAGCCCACGCTACACCTCTCATTAAATTATTACACGCACACGAACACATTAACTCAAGCTCCCGCACTTCTTGCTCAAGGGGTGGGGGGGGGGAGAGGTGGGAGGTGGGGACGATAAACTAGACCTCGCCGGTGGGCCGTCCGCCACACACCTCCTACAAATTATTGCCCTGCATCGGGCTGTTCACCCGTTTAATTGAACGTTGAGGAATAGCATCGTCAAGCAATTTGGAAAATGAATGACCCAAACACATCAAATTACTACTCGTAACTGTGGTCAAGTGGCCAGAAATGTACACTGTATAAGAGGAACTAGTTTAATTCTAAGCGGAGGGTTAATTAATCTAATAGTTGTGTGGGTTAACCCTATTATTTAACTATTATAATATATTATAACTGGCCCGTTTACGCATCATGCATCAATTTTGCAATGGGAGCTCTCGACTATAGCCTTTATAATGTATTACTATAAATTGTAGATTTAATTTATCTAGTTAGAATATATATCCTATTCTTATTTAAATCCCAGATTTAGTATTCTTCACTTTAAATATTTTTTAAATTAAGAAACATTGCTCTAAGGGGTTGGGCTGATAAGGGCAGCTAAGAGGAAGTGGCCACAAATAAAATGCAAAGTGGATGGAAAAATCAAAGTGCTGAATTACGCATGGAAAACCAACACCAATCTGGTATTCGAACTACGACTTTTCCTTCAGGGAATGACAAGGCTTAGTGCGAGTCAAAAGCTTAAAATATCCATATGTGATCACATGGTCTAGGGTGTCACCCTCGTGATTGGATTATTGGCGAAAAATAGATCGGAGTTTGAATTGCGGACAAGTGCGCTGAGGGTGGTTTTTCCTATGTAGTTTCTCATTTTTCCTAAAAGCAAATGCGAGTAAATCTACTCAACATTTTACTTTCCTCCTTCATACCCTTTTTGCGTGAATATAGGGATGACCCGGGCGGGTGAAAAGACGCGGAACACATAAAAAAAATTGCTCCCAGTTACATTTTAACTATAACAAATTGTTATAATTAATTGGAAAAGAAAAATCGTATCGTTCAGGGTATTTGAGGAGTTTTATAAGAAACATTGAGTATTTATTTACACATTTCGAATAATATAGTGTAATATTATGCTAATATAGATATAGCACACTTCACCTAATAGCATATTTTTTTGTTTTCTAATGTATTTAAACATGCGCGTAATTAAGACTTAACCTGTCATAATGGCTCGTATGTAGGAAGTCAAATTAAGGCTTCCTTGAGACTGAATTATTCAGCTGAATGGGGATCGACCGAGCTCAATTGTACGCAAGTAATTCGTAAACACACAACAAATAAAAAATAAAATTTCATCAAAGTCTTCATAAAACATATCATATCAACTGTCGTATTCGAGTAAAGAAAGAATGCTGGTGGTAATTACTTTCCGCCTAGACATAAACATTTAATTGCCCCAAATAAAATTGATGTCATGAGTTTGATAATTTACAGCTCACATTTTTTTTCATGAAGGAAATGCGCAACTGCGTGTTGTTTAGAAGAAGACGGAGGGAGGGGTTTTTTACTTCTGCTACAATTGACGTGTTTATTATGTCACTATCAAATGAAAAAAATTACTCCCCTACTCGTAAGATGAATGATTGTAATTTAATTGCTCTGTATCACTACTAGGGTTTGAAATGTTTTCACTGTACTTTATTAAATACACATAAAATACGGCCATTCAAAAAAAGAAGAAAGTAAAGAATCTTCGCTTAACAAAGTAATGTAGAATTATGTCTCCATCCCGTCTAAGAAACACCCCTCACCCCATAACTTATATTATGCATTAAGAGCCCCTTTTCTTTTCTTCCGAACTCCAAATGAGGAAAACGTGTAACGTATATTAGAATGATGAAGATCAAAATGAAGGCTGCACTTAGCTTTCTAAAATTTTAAGAGATGTAGTGGGATAACTCCTAGAAGCATAAAATATGGTATGAAACTACTTTTTTTTTATCAGTCCTAAGCATAGCCACAGATGTGCACGGGTGGTCAAAGGAGTTGGACTCACCGTTGTGCTTGCTTGACTTTGACACCACCAAATTCATAAGAAAGTTTAAATATAGTCTGCATTTATGTGTCGCCACTGCTATCTATACTTATAAAATAACATGTCCTGACTGACTGACTGACTGACTGATTCATCATCGCCGAGCGCAAACTATCAAGGCTACAAGCATGAAATTCGGACTGTATATTCATTTTGTTATGTAGGCACCCACTAAGAAAGGATTTTAGAAAATTCCACCCCAAAGGGGTCAAAATAGGGGATGATAATATGTATGATAATATGTATGAAAGTCCGTCATTTTGAAAGTTACATAAACAAAATTTTGTATTTCGGTTATTGACGTAAAACAAATAAATACGTCTTTCAGGAATTTTGGAAATTTTATTTAATAGGGGATGAAAAAGGGGGTGAAAGTTTCTATCGGACTTGCATTATTTTTGATCTGAGGTCAAGTTATGGTCATCAACGTAACGTAATATTTTAAATTAATCTGTAAATACATATGTATATTTTCGTATTTGTATATAATCAACTTCCACGCGAGCAAAGCCGCGGGCAACAGCTGTCTAGTCTTACATATAATTTGATAAGCCCGTTTTCAGTAATAGAAATAAATGACTAGGAAATAACTGAACAGATTGTGACGAACGATATCACATTTTAAAGGTAAGAGGTCAAGTATGTCGGGTGGGAAAATATTTTCCAGTGAAAATCTGATTTTCCCGGAGAATTTTCAACTTTTCATTCTTTGTTTACATCACCATTTAAACCATGATTTATGACCGGTTTTATAACTGTAAATAAAATATTTCTCCTTGGTTAAAAGTAATAACTCATTCTGTAAATAAAATATTTCTCTTTGGTTAGAAATAATATTCTGTAAATAAAATATTCCTCTTTGGTTAAAAATAATATTCTGCTAATAAAATATTTTTCTTTGGTTAAAAATAATAACTAAAACTCCTAGGTTGTACGGTACAACAAATATAAGAACTTTCGCAAAAATGTATCTAGCCTATACTAAACAAACCAATGGTAGTAGGTTAGAAATGTATCATTTTCTTTGCATGAATATTACTTTTTTTTTTAATATTCACCTTTGATCAAAAAATGGCCGTTATAATGACTTGTTCTAGGACATATAATATATTCTTTAATTGAGGGAATTAATTTCCTAGACAGTAGAAGCATTTATTTTATTGGAATGTTGTTATTATTTATTCGTATTTAAATCAACAATATTGAATATAATTCGCCAGTTAAAAAATAGTTTGACAATTTTGCAAAAATATTTTCTTACGTTTTATTTCGCATATGAAACGACATAATTATGTTTAAATTTGTTTTAGTATCTACCACTTAATTTTGAATGCATGTTGATAGTAATTCAAGGTAATATTTTATGCATCCTATTTATCTTATGATATAAGTAGCCTATAAGTTTTTTTTGTTAATTTTTTTCGAATAATAATTCAATACAAATAAGTTCAATTATGTTTCCATGTTACAACTTTAGTTTGAGTGGATAATATTTCAAAGTAATGTTTGGTGTACACCATCTATTGTATATATCACACACACACACACACACTTTCTCTCACACAATATTTCTCACATACTCTCTAACTTAACCTCTCACACACTCTTGCTCACACATACTCTCTCTCACGGTATTTCTCGCGCTATCTTTCACACATTTTTTAAAACACTCTAGCTTTCTCTCACATGCAGTCTTCTCACACTCTCACTACCTCTCACACCCTCACTCTCAAAATCTTTCTCGCTCTCACTCCTTCACACGCATACACTCTCCCTCACAATTTATCTTTCTCTCTTACAATCTTTCTCACTCTCTCTCTTTCACACACACACAATCTCTCTCACACAATCTTTCCCACACACCCTATCACAGACTATTTCTCTCATATCCTTTTTCTCAATCACTTTCTTTTTCAAACACTTTCTCACAAACACTATCTATCACACACACACACACACAGTTTCATAAACTCTTTCACACACACACACACAGTTTCATAAACTCTTTCACACACACTCTGTTTCACAGACACACTTTTTCACACAAACTCTCTTTCACATACACACACTCTCTCACTTTCTCTAGCACACTCTCTTTCACACCTTCTTTATATCACACTTTCTCTCATACAAACACTCTCCTTCACATTTAATCCCTTTAACACACTCTTTCTCACACTCTCAATCTCTAACACCCACTCTTTAACACTCAGTCTCTCTTTACTTACTTTCTCATATTCACTCTCTCACACTAACAAATTTAAAAATCTCAATCTTACACAATCACACACTCTTACACTAAAACACTCACTCTCGTATTTTCTCAATGTTTCACTCTTTTTTTCTCAATGTCTATATAATTAAATAATTTGATAGTCCCATTTCCGATAGTTAAAATGATTAAAAAAAGCATCTGAACCAACTTTGACAAATGGTCACTCATTTTAAAGGCTAAGGATGTTGGCAAAAATAGTAGTCTCCAAAGAAATCTCGATTTTCCTAGAGAATTTACAGATTTTCTTCTGTGCGCTCAGTGATTCATCTGTAAATCATTATTTACTTACATCACCGTGGAAACCATAATTTGTCTATGATTTATATCGGTAAATAAAATATTTATCCTTCGTTAAAGATAATAACTCAATGTATTATTACTATTACTATTATTATTATTATTATTATTATTATTATTATTATTATTATTATTATTATTTACTACTATACAAGTGTTAAGGTACAACAAAGAGATAAAGATATACGGGAGAGGTCGTTTTAAAGTTTTAATCGAAGGATGAAGAGGAAAAACCTAATTTTTCCTTCAAATTAAACACAGAAACATAAAAACCAACGGAAAGTTGCCTTTGACGAATAAACTTTTAACTATAAAGTCGAGTGAGGCTTTTTTCTATAGAAAGTTTCCCAAGAAAATAAGCTTTGAATTAATTTTTGCGTTACAATTTGCAATCACCGCTGCAACGATACACTAGTATTTTTATATTAGGATCGGGTGCTATTTAGTTGGATTTTTTTTATCGATAAGTTAACTTGGTTTTAAATAGAGTTCAGATTATTCAACTCTAATTTATTAAATCAATTTATACTTTATAATCTTATAAATTAGTAAACCTCGACCCAGTTCCTTACACGTGGAGTTCATTTAGCACCTCCACACGTAGCTATAAATAAAATCGCTTTTGATACGCGGAGTGTATGTTGTACCACTGCACTTTCAGACAGCCAAAAAACGTGGTGACCTTCTTGATGGGAGTCGCAGGGTTTGAACTCTGAAAATGTTCAGCCCTTAAAAAAGTATCCACCAATCAGAATGTATTTCAGCACAGTTTCTCTTAAAAAGAGTGTAAAAAAACTGTGTCAAAACTATTAAAACGTAATGCATATTTACTACTATTGTATCCTAAATATTATGACTTAAAATGTTTATCGGCACTACGTCTTACTACCCAACCGGCCTACCCGCATATTTACACTAATGTGGTAGGGATGAGTATAACAGAATTTAGAATAAATATGCCCGCATAGGGGGAATGCGTAAAACCATGTAGGACTAAACCGACCCCAGTACACCAGTCCATGATTTAAACCTCGACCTAGCCCATTCCAGAATAGGTTTAACACCTTAACCTGCGTCCCTACCAACGCGAGTTGAATCTTCTTTATTATGAAATATCATAACAAAAGTACACTTTAATTTGTATTAATTTGGTTGTTGTTAAATAGCACTTTTCTCACTTTTCATGGAATCAAATCTTGTTTAGTCGTATGTATGTTTGTATTAATTGTAGACTGGAGAGTATTAACTAATATAAAGGTATTTAGTAAAGGATGAACTATGAACTATATTTTTTTTAATGTATAAGTCTACTGCCACAATTCACTTCAATCTAACTTTTGATTAGAAAATCACACACATTTTCCCCCTTTTCTCCTAAATAACATGTAATAAATGTTATGACCCCAACAGAATGAATCGATTAAACACACACATAAAATGTTATATTCGATTTAGCTATAGTTTTTCCACAAACACAGTTTTGCCTCCGGCCATACCAAAGGCGCTCAAGCTAAGGCCGCCTGGGAAGAAGACGGAGAAGAGAGGCTTATCAGTAGGACAGGACAATGTTAACAACTTTTGGTAGAAAGTTTCCCCTCGCTTCCTTCTTAATATGAGCTGGGTTATGGCAGTGTTGCATTAGGAGTCAAGGTCATGAGATATCTTTGAGGTGGCTTCCCGCGTTGTTCGTCTAACAAAGTCACACTCACTTTCAAAAAACTGAGATGTATAATTATTTACATAAAATTACATTTTCAGACTAGCGTTCGTTTCAGTCGTCAAAGCAAGACAGAATAAATGGTACGATGCATCGCATAGAATTTCTCTTTTATATTAAAATAAACATTTACTAAAAAAAAACCTCACATGATTGAGTGAAAGGAAATAAAATACATTGTTGCAGAAACACTCCACCAAAGCGTATAAATGAATATTTTATATCACAAAAACGATGAGAAAAGAGGAAATCTGACCATCAAAAAGCATTAAAATCAATATTTTAATAATTTTCAGTCCTTCCCCTCTGACAAGACGTGTATTAATCACAACTTGTGAATATGTGGAATGCCAGGCCTCCACCGTGGTTCGGATCCCACGTTAAACTGTAGGTCCTCCATTTCATCTCACAATCACCCTACCATTACACATTAGCGTAAGTGCGTACAACCAGAACGGGTAGTAAGACGCGGTGCTGATAATAATAATAATAATAATAATAATAATAATAATAATGTTCAGACTTCTATAATAAGTACATCTATGCTTATAGCTCAGATGTTATTAGTTTTATAAAAAATATATTTCAACTAAAATATTTTTATTCGTATGAGTACTAAAACTTTACAATGCAATGCCAAGTTATTTCATATCTGAAATAGTTGCGGATATATGATCAAAATTGGGAATTTATGCAAATGTAAATAACCCTTAAAGTCATTTACATGGGAAAATGAGGATTGTCATTTTGTTTGTAGTGTTAAACGGTGACTAAATACAAAATGTAATAAAAAATCGTTAGTGGATTTTGAGAAAATAACTTTGTTCTCTTTTTGCCCTTAATTTTAGGGTTAGATGTATATATTTTTTTAAAGAACTCCTCGGAGGAACCTTGTGAAAACCCTAGATACCAAGTTTTAACCCGATTGGTGAAATGTTTTAGGCTCTAGTCTGAAGTACAGACAGACGGACAGCATCGCTAAAATCCCTTTTTCTGTTTTAGGGCCTTGAAATTTATCAAAATATTGAGCTAGATTTTTTTTTTTAAGATCACAATACTTCTCTCTGCAAGAGGTTCGAGAGTAATTAAAAATAAAGAGAATAGACTGAAATCATAATGGCTTACCTCTTCCAAATCGATGTCGACGCTAAGGCCTACCGTACATGATACCATGCCAGGACGGGAAGGAATAAGAAAATAGGTTTATTTAACTGAACCTTTTGGAACTCGCACATTTCTCGGCTAAAAAAACAAGTCCCATGGAGAAGTGTGGTGATCGATCTACGAAAATCATCAATCGTTTGGATGGTTTCACGTACGTCTTTCGGTCTGCACACGTCAGAGTAACCATCAACTCTCTTCCTCAATTGTCTATAACAACAATAACTTGCCCCCTTCCAACTCTTGAACATGGCGCGTAACTCACGAAGTACATATAAATACAAGGCTAAAATAAACTATTCTACAAAAATATAGATTCCCAATATATTTCAAAGACGACTCAATAGGCCGCTCTGACTCCGACCCAATAAGTCGCGATTGGATTGAAATTTGTAGATTTAGCTTACTTTATGAATAAAAAGGTCAATTAAATTCGTAAGGCGGGCGTGGATTAAACGCAGGCAGTTTATTGTGTCTCGATTCTGAGGAATCTACTCATGAAAGTATTTAAATGCCCATAACTCCATGGTGTGAACCCGCAAGCGAGATATACCGACCGAGCGGCCACCGCCGTTAGCGAAACAAAATGTTCACAGTGGGCGGTTTGCGGCCCCCTAAACAGGTGAAGGAGATGAGTGGGGTGAGGCGGCACCTACAGTACTTCTTTGGTGATGACTGACAGCTCACAGCTGACTTCTGACAGTCAACATTTAGGTATAATACCTAAATGTTGACTGTCAGAAGTGACAGCTGCTAAACACATGTTTTTGCGGATCATATGTTTTGGCGTAGGGATACATAATTTGGTCTGGTAACTTTTCAAATCTTTTAGCTGTCAGTAGCACCAAAGAAGCCATGGGCTACTGTAGAGTCTATTAAATATAAAAAACAATCGAATGATGTGTTGTGGACTTGTGGGACGATATACTGGGGGGGGGGGGGGGGGGAAGAGAAATAAAATGTTTTTAACCAATATTTAAGCCAGCCTTGAAATATTTTTTCTCATCTCATCTATGATATCCTGAGAATAAAATCAAAGATGAACATTTTCCGGGGAAAAAAATTAAGATAGTTAAATCACAGGGAAATAAGATGAATTTGTTAAATCATCGATTTTAATAATGTGCAGTATTAATAAATGTGTTCTACAGTAGACCCGAATATAAAGCATTTAATCACTAAGCGCTGTAGTCGATAAGTGAGTGTGAGAAGAATAGCTGTTATTGTTCTATTGAAACTCTTTGAATATTTCTGATATTAACGTCCTTAGGAAGAATTAAACTGAAGTAGAAAATTTAATGCCTGGGATATTTCGATTGCACTCCTTCCATTTAAATATATGTAACTTAATTTTCCAGGAGAGAGAAAATTATATACTGACCATTTTCACCCCACATCTTTAGTAGAAACTAATGGCACAGGTTTCAAGAATCATGAAGATAGTAAGACGCGACCTTACGCGGTCTCTAGACCATGTATTACAGTGAAGATTGAAGTAAAGAAGACGCCTTTGTCGGCGCCACATGATTGCGAGCTGATAGTTTCCTCCTGAGTTATATGGTACAGTGCGACATCACGTACACACCTCCCCCCACCCACCTCCTTCTCCAGATGGAAATACTCCTTGCGGAGGGATTTATTTTGAAAGACTCGCTTTTGAGTTACCCTCACAACTCATAAAATTAGGAAACAAAATACATTACTAACAAAGTCCACTTTTCTTAGAAAAGGCCTTTAGAAAATATAAAAAAAAATTCTGGTAACATTGATAAAATTTCATATTATTATTATTTTTATAGGTATTGATAATCTCAAACTACTACACATCACATGACTTGACGTATGAATAAGTGTAAGAAGGTCTAGTAACATTTCTATCTGTCAGGTAAATCCCTTTCTGTGAAAATTGAACTGTAGAACGAACAAATACATTGCTAGAAAAATATAATAAAATTGTAACTATAAAAACTCCGTCAAAAAATTATTTATTCTAGTGTGCGGGTGAGAAAATTAAAGGAACCATCTGACATGGGCGTACGGATAGTTTGTCCTATTTACTATGATCTGAGAGGACAATTGCATAGACTAAATTGTACGCATGTTGATTTTCAATTCGACTTTTAAACGAATGCCAATGGAATTCCTCTCAACTCTCCTCTTCCTGAAAATGCTGTTAGTATAAATGTGCTTTTTTTAATAAATAAATATTAACACAATTATTGTGCTACTTATAAAATAACACGCTATGAAACTAAATGTAAAGAAAGTTTTAAATGATACACAAAACTTTCTTTATTTAGTCGGAAGGAATAAAAATATGTTGATGATAGCCAAAACGAGTAGTAAGATATGGATACACATTAATTTTTTAAAGTGTCTTTTACACATAATATGGCTATTCACTTTGGGTGATATCGTGTTTATTTTTTCGCCTCAGATGAGAGCCAGTTCATGTTAAAAGCACGCATACATTAATTACGCTAGAGGAATATAAATTAGGAAGGTAGAATTTCAGAGTAAATGTACCAGTATTTGCATGGAGAGAGATAGAGTGAGAAACTATTTGGGTGAGGGGGGGGGGGGGGCATCCTTAGTCACTCGACCAGGATTCGAACAGACCTCTCCATCACCGGAAACACAGTCACACACAAGATGACGTAAACAATCACAATAATACAGTTGGTTGTAATCGTTTATTTTTTTGAAGTGATTAATAAATGTCTTCTCGCAACTATGCTGTTTTGTTCGATACAAGTGATTTAATTGCAATTTCCCATCCATCCATAATATTAATGCACTAATAATTAATTTAAATATAGCTGATAGATATGTTAACACAATTTAAATATAGACTATACGTATATTGTTACAAACATTATCTTTCTATAATAATGGAAGTGTTTGTGTGTGTTTGTTTATGTACGATGCCCAGCCAAATCTACGGCACACAGAGATCTGAAATTTTTAACATAGGTGGACGAAACGGGGTGAAATGCACCTCGAAGCAGGATTTTTAATTTTTTAATTAGATTTTTAATTAGGCTATTTTTAACAAATTTTTGGTGGGTCACGGGCAATGACATGCGGGATTGCTAGTGGTTTAATATGCATCGATTCCCTGAGGTCAAAAGCTTTTGTAGCTAAACGAGCGTATTCATGAATAATTTACTTGAAATTGTGTATAAATAAATTTAAATATATTTTACTGCATTTTCAGGCACAGCTGGGATCTTGTGATTATACTGGAGCTTAACATCACAAAATATTCGTAACATACGCAATCTAAATTTATAAATGGAACACATCAAAGTGGGATGGAAGGGGACATGAGAAAAAGTAAGTTCTTTTGCAATTTTTATAGCAAAACTTTTTTTGCCAACATTAAACAAATAATTCTCCAGTATAAACATAAGGTTTAATTTTCTTCAACAGTTATTTAATACCTACCCACCTCGGAGGCGTAGTTAACTAACGCGTTAGTTTCGTGTTGGGCTAGACCGCCGAGGACGGTGAGATGAGTTTCTAATCTCGCTCGGGTGAGCTGGGGTGGTTTTAAATGTTTTCCAATCGGCCTCCACGCAAATGCGGGTTCACTTCCTTTGTATTCAACCTTCTCCATTCCTATCCCATTAGTGTAGTTAGTACTTAAGTGTATAACCCGAACGGTTAGTAAGGCGCGGTGCTAAATAAATTAATAAAATTATTGAATACCTGTCAAGGGTGTACTGAAATTTAATGACAATCTTTCTCTTAATTTAAAAAGTGTATCATCTAATTTCGCTTTGCTTATTACAGATATTAAAAACTGTTGGTATCACTATTTGAAGAAAATTAAACTTATGTTTCCATTGGAGCAATTTTATAGGCTATTTACTTCCACCAAAAAAAGTGTTTTGCTATAAAAAAAACCTCCAAATACACCTACCTTTGCTCGTGTTCCTTTTCTGCCCACCTTGAAAATTTCAAAAGTGATTAGTCCAATGCCAAGGTCGCATTTAGGTAAGCCAAGTTTTATGTCAAGTGAAATTTATTTCTACGATCTATAAAATGACTTATAACAAATATATTAGCGATTAAATAATATACTATTAGCTAACTTAACTTAATAAACTTCAAGCGATTGGTATTTAACTGCTTTTAACTGATTTCCATAAACCTCAAAGCTAATTTGATTAGTATTTCCCTACTATTATTCAATTCCACGAACTCCAAAGCTCATACGAATGAGACTTCACTAATCTTTTTTTAATGAAAGAAATCTCTAAGGAAACTAATTCTCTCCTTTTCTCCGGAGAAGTAACAAAGACTGTCTACTACTTTCTTGCTCAGCGTATGGGTGAAATGGACCCCATTCCTCTCCTACCCTCTTTTCCTCACTCAAGGCATCAGAACGAAATGTCATTTCTAATACTTTTTTAAAAAAAATTACTGATATAAATTTATATATGCTGACAGACTCGAGTCAACAGTTATGTAATCTAGACAATTGAAAGGAAGTGAGGAAAGGCGATATAAAAAAATAATAATGCTCTCACTTGTTTCATTTAAAGATTTAATAAATTATTCGTTGAATCACCGTCGACAGAGCACTTTTGAGTTAAAAAAAAAGTGACAATGGACGATGACTTCATAGCCCCAGGAACACACGCAGTCGCTTAAATGTACGAAGTCACGATGCATTGAGACGGAAAGTATTTCAGTGAAGCCAATTATATATTCATATGTCAACTGTTGCATCTAGCAACAACAAACAATCAGACTAATTTAGATTAGTTATTCAAACTAGAATTAAAATTGAATTTTATAACGACAATTATAATAAAGCAAGAAAAACATTGTATTATTATATATAATTTAATATTATAGTAAAATAACCATTATATAATATATCATCTTTACTAAGGAAGTTGAAAGAATGCAACGCTATATAATTAAGTATATATGAAAGGCCGAAACTTGGGTAATCAATAATTGGAATTACGGAAATCAGGTGTACCTGAATCATATTTGAATAAATTTTAAAATGATCCGTTGACACGGGAATCGAACCCATGGCATTTAGTAAGAAAACGAAACGTTTCCAACGTATTTTGAATATTTCAAAGCACAATATATATCAACAAAAGGTAAGTTTATATTCATAATTATATATAAGATAGTTAATGTTCATTCCCGTGGCTAAGGGGGTCGAGCACACATCGTGGGGATCCTGTTTAGATTCCGAATGGTTCTGACCAAGATCTGTATTAGGTTTGTATAGAATTGTCTTAAAAATCAAATTTAGAAATGTAATATTTAGATATTGCACATTAAGTATTCAGTACCCTAAAAAAAATACATTATATTATAATAACCTATACCAAAATTCTAAAATTATATTAAATCAGTAAGGTCATTCAATTAACATACACCGACAGCTGCACCGTCTAATACGTTAAACTCACACTGTATTTGGCCTTTATTGAGGAGGAATTCAAGGTTAAAGTCTCAACCTCACCGTTAACGGCGGACAAATGCAATAATTTGATTCTAGGGCCTTAGACCACCTGGTCATTGGTTTGAGCAGGGTTTTTTTTCTTAGTAGACACTAAAATTGTAGTGGACAACTTAACTAAGGGCACGCCTACATCAGGAGAACATCTTTACACTGCAGTATTTATTTCAGGAAGGGCAATCAATCTTCCAAACCAAACACTAACACACTCCTCAATTATCTTAGAAGTTTCTGATATGACCCTGTTAAAGCCTTCATTTTAGGTTGACGAGGGCTAGATTTATGTTTCTAACCATTTTATTTTGTATTAGAATTCCGATATTTTACTTGAAATTTCGTTGAATATTAGATAATTTCACTATTTTATGTTGATACTTTTCACCCAGTTTGGTCATGAACTATATTTTTAAATAACAAACAAATTTTTAAAAATGGGATTACTGTTACGCCCCCAACGAGTCTCAACGACCCAGAAGACGGCCCCCTAAAGACTAATTATACGATCATACGATCAAAAATCAGTATTTTGTATTCAAACAGTTGAATTTTGTGTAAAATCTGTTTCTCCCCATCCTTCTAATGAGAAATGAAGCCAGGGTCGGTGACCTTCAGATAACGCGTGTGTGCGCGTTCTTGGGGGAGGGGAGTTAAGAAGTGGTGTGAAGGGTAACGGGGAGAGTGTGTGCCTCGCTAACAGCACCATGTCAAGGGTCGACCATGTCCTAAGTGCTACGAGCCATCTGCCTATTCCATCCCTCTCGCTAGTGTGACGACCTCTTTGCCTGATTTTATCAACATGCTCTTACAAAATATTCACAGCTAGGTTCAAGCCACACGAAGGCGAGCGCATCACAAGGACCAAAGTTTCATCTCTGGACGTGTAACTTTAGTCCTTTGTAATGATATCTATTATTATTAAGTCCACACCCGAAAGTTGTTTTGATGGGAATTTCCATCCATTCGGAGCTGAGTATTCAATCTACCCTTCGGTTGGTTAGTACTGCTTGAACAATCTGGTAGAAGTCCCATATATTAGGGAAGTTCAGAAAGTGCCATGATTCCCCATTGCCTTTCACACTGAAGTTCTATGAGCGAGTGCAAAAAGGCCTACCAATTTTACTTTCAAGGTTTTTTTTACATGCCACAATCGACATGGAACCAACGGATTTACTTTCCCTTTGAAGGAAGGTGTGTTACGGATTTTTATCCACAAGAAAAATCCTTCGACCTCAACTGGGTTTGAATCCAAGAACATCGGGTCCTGAGGCGAGCACTTCACCCTTTATTCAAATTGAAAAAGTTATAGCTTGATATGAGAATTGAGCTCAGAACCTTGTGTATTGTAAAGCTATGCTGTCACCAATTAGGATTCAGGTCCAACCAGTGCCTCATTGTTATTCGCTTCTCAGCGGTTAGTATTATATTCATTTATGTAAAAAAAAAAAACACTACCCGTTCGTATTAAAAGCATATGTACTTACTACACTAATGTGTTGAGGAAGGGTTAATTTAAATGAGATGTACTCAAATTCGCGTGGAGATAGAGAAGAAAATCATTTAGAAAAGAAAAATTATACAACTGACAGGAATTCAAACTCTGATCTGCCCATTGATAGTCTAGTCTATTGCTAGACCTTAAACCATTCGAACAGACTAGGTGTACTAGAATGATATATTATTTATTTTTGGTTACTTGACATTAATGTTTTAAATATAGAGTATCATCACTATATTAATATTTTTAAATAACATCTCTTAGGACACAACTAACACTGTCTTATCATAAACCAACCAAAACACAGCTCCAGAAATATGAATATCTGGTTAATAGGTCATCCTCATATCCCACATTATTTTAGGCTATTTCTAAAGTTTAGTCATATCTTCTAAAATATTCACTAGCTTATTGGACAAACTTTATTTATATCATGCATGAAGAAAGTAGGTCTATGTATATGAAAGCGGGATGTATGTGACAATAACGCACAAAGAAAAGTGAAGAAAAGGTAATTCTTAATTATTTGCTTAAAATGTATCCAAAATATAAAAATAATTTTGCTTAATATTTATGAAAATTTTAAATTTAAATAAGAAAATCAATTGACATCTGAGGTTTTAGTGTTAGTTTGATACTGCGAGGTTCGACCAAAAATAAACAAACAGGCGTTTAATATACACATGGCAATACTAGCACGTAGGTCTACGATTGATTATATTTTATTCAAAATAAATAGCACCACATAATTAATTTCTACTTCACTGGAATTCAAACCAAAGTTTCTTGTGGGAAGAGGGAGGAGAAGGGGCAAAGTTAATCGTTATATAAAATTTAGATTCTAAAGCATTAAGCCTCGACAACCAATACAACCATCTATAAAAAAAATCTGAAGAGTTTTACCAATTTGCAGAATTCCTTGATGAGACTATACTTGTAGAATGTTTCGTCTCATTTTGTTGGGACTTAA
>JBCFYV010011172.1:112885110-112932757 GCA_039000515.1 Timema cristinae
ATGTAAATTACTTGACTCTCATCATCATACAGTGACCGTCCCAACATACATAAATATCACGTTATTTAATAGTTGGGTACCATCCACGGTTTCGCGTAATCGTGGTAGATCTGGGAAACGTATTACCAACAGATATCGGGACCCTGCTTTATAAGGAAAGGGCCAGAGCATTGTTTATTTTGAAACATATATTTGTTAATCAAAGGAGTAAATATTGTTTCACAACAACAACAAAAACTATTCAAAACTAGCTTCAATACCCTTTAGTAAAAACCACCTCGGCTGGGATCCAAGCCCCAATCCCCTCTTTGCTGGGCTAACTTGATTAGACGAGACTGCATTTTTGGGCCACGTGAACGACCGGTACAGATTAACGAGTAAATAAAACACTTTAACCCTAGGGATTTATTCGTAGGTCATGTTTCAAGCGAGAGAAGAAATTAGCTTTCCTTGTACAGAAGATAAGATGAAAATCGTCACCAGAACAAAACAAGACAATGCAAGATTAAATTTTGTTCACCATTTATTAGCCAGTTTCATATGTTTGTTTTGGACGTGTGAATTCTTCTTATTCTCCTTCTCATGTCCGGGTTCTATAAACTTGTGAAAATATATTGGTTTAATGTGAATGAAGTGTTAGCTCACACGACTAATTGTACTGTTTTTCATCCCTACGCAACAACTGACAACCTAAGATAGGACTAAAAGTGTGAATTTAAAGGACCCGTACCCGAGAAAAGAAGAGGATTTAACACCACAGTGAAGAAAGAAAAACCTAGATCAGCCGATCGTAATTTGTTCTAAGATACACTTATTTTAATTACTGTGGTTTAGTTTTAATTTTTCAAGAGAACGTTAGTGCATTTCCTTAAAATAAGCCTTTCGCTAGTAGTCTTTCTGTCATTGAACGTTAATAATGATAGTAATAATAAAATAATAATAAATAAGCCTTTCCCATCCAGTAAGATAGATCAAGTTATCGATATCCAGTAGCAGAATAAAGTGTACCTCACAGGTGGTAATGTAGTATAAGAGAGTTAAAATCACATTTCACTTGGTCACTGTTGATGGAGAGGTTAGGGGTTCGAATCATTGGGGTTGTATCTTAATCTTTCCCTGCATATGCAGTGCTTCCTTAAAAAATATTAAATGAAAACACCATTCGAATTGTGCTCGTAGGTTGATTACAAACAATAAGTTAGACTCACTCACCTCCTTGGGGTAGTTCTTGGCGACCAGAGCGGGGGAGGAAGGCTGAGACGCCTTGCCTGCTGCAACCCCCATAACACACACCACCGCCGTTATTCTGTAACACACAACACATACACACTTATAGTAGGATTTTGTGATAAAGATATAATTAGAAAACAAACACTATTTTTTTTATTAAAATTGATATTAATTTGATATATTATTATAGTTATTCTATATATTAAAATTGACAGATGCAAATCACACGATTTTATGAATAGATACATGTTTGTTGTTTGGCAAATTTTATGAATGTCAAAAATCTGTCTTACTACCCAAACTCTAGTGTACTTTTAGCTGGTAAGAATGTGCGTAGCGTATTTCAAATTGGAAGAGGGGTTGTATGTTACATACACACCGTTTACCATGTGAGGTAGCAAGCATTCCTTGGCACTTACAGAGACAAACTTAACACAGATACATTTAACACCCTCTACCCCTCTTCCACTGTTTTACTGCTAAATGAAATTATGTCAACCAAGCATAGAATCACGGCAAAGGGCTGGATGTCCGTCTGTTTTAATGTGATAGTCTGATGTGACTAATCCACAGATACACACCTGAACACAAGGATTCATTTCACGTTCAACACTCAGCAATTTCTATAGATACACCCCTGAACCGAAGAATTCATTTCACGTTCAACACTCAGCAGTCTCTATAGATACACCCCTGAACATAGGAATTCATTTCACGTTCAACACTCAGCAGTCTCTATAGATACACCCCTGAATAGAGGAATTTATTTCCCTTTCATCACTCAGCAGACTATAGATACACCCCTGAACAGAGGAATTCATTTCACTTTCATCACTCAGCAAACACTTTAGATACACCCCTGAATATAGGAATTCATTTCACGTTCAACACTCAGCAGTCTCTATAGATACACCCCTTAACACGGGGATTCATTTCACGTCCTTCAACACCCAGCAGACACCGAGAAAAAAAACTAAGTCCAAACCCCGTCTCTAATAGCACCACTAATTAAAACAAAGTTTTATATATATATATTATAATCTGTTATGTTTAGCACCAAAGTCAACTGTTTGATCTGAGGATTAGGAAACAAGAGCATCTTATAGGAAATGTATAAGCATTAGCGTAGATAAGGGAGGGTAAAACAAAGTGGATACATCACATATGGACGACCACAATTAGTGCACCCATCTGAGATTCAAACTTCAGCCTCCCCGTTCCAGGAAATCCAGTTTATTATGAGCTTGATGCCTTAGACCACTTGATCAACGCACCAGCGAGGGTTTTAATTTAACAACATATATAAAACGGTCAATATAAATAGAAGACGTGCATCGCTATCGGCATATTAACAATAATGAGAGTGACCTGGTGGTCTAGGGGTGAGATGTCAGACTTCTGTGTTGGGGGTCCGGGGTTCAATCCTCGGTCCCTGCACAGATTTATCTGATTGCCAAACCCTTCCTTCACCTCTGACAAGACTTGTATTAATCACAACTTGTGAATGTGGGGAATGCTAGGCCTCCACCGTGGTTCGGATCCCACGTTAAACTGTAGGTCCTCCATTTCATCTCACAATCACCCTACCATTACACATTAGAGTAAGAGCGTATAACCCGAATGGGTAGTAAGACGCGGTGTTATTATTATTAATAATAATAATAATAATAATAATATGGTGGGAATGAGAGTAAGTTTGAGGCGAAATGTACCCGTATTTGTGGAGGGAAGTTGAAAACCAATTTGGAGAAAGCACCTCAGTATGACAGCCAAGCCAAGCCTAGACTAGTCTAACCTAACCTAGAAATACTCGTGTATGTAATTTAGTTATATTAAGATTGGTGAATCTGAAAGAACGTAAGACTGCTAGGCCCCCGTGGGCCGAATAGGACGTTAGATTTTTTTAAGAATTTGTATCAGTATTTGTGTGGAGAAAGAGTGGTAAACCATTTAGGAGGAAATCCCTCAATACACCCGACCAATATTCTAATCAACCACTTCGTGATCGTATGGTCTAAGACACTACGCTCACAGTAGACTAGACTGCCGATAACGTGGAGATCAAGGTTCAAATCTCGGTCAGGTGTACTATGTTTTTCTCTTTTTATCTCTCTCTCTAACCACACAAATTCTGGTACACTTTCTCTAAATATAACTTTCCTAATCCCTAAAACCACTAGTGTAATTAGTACATAAGCTTATAGCCGAACAGGTAGTAAGACACAATGCTTAAAAACGTATTTGAGTCCCGATCGTCCCATCAATGATATTAAATAAAATGTATTTAGGCCTGGAAAACGAGTTGAACCCTCCTCTGCGGCTCGAGTATTGAAAAAGACGGGGTTCTGAAGTTGTGCACCAGTCAACGAAAGCTAACATTCCTTTCTAGAGTCATGCTATAAATTGATAGATAGTGAACTTTCCTCACATTTCATTAGCATTTTACACGTCTCCAACAACTTAAACGGCTCGTCCAGATGGCGGGTATCTACTCCTTGAACGAAATAACCTTGAACCCATAACTTGCGAACCATTCCACGTAAAATCCCATTTTCATTAGTTTGACAGCTAGAAAAGTTACTACACTGGATATCATCGCTGAGGGAACTGTATGGTACTATTGGGAAACGGCGTTTCATTCTCTCGTTTTCGTGTGGTCAATTTCCCCTCAAATATAAGATAAGTTTTGCAACTCTGGTCTATTCGAGGTTGCCAGTAGCGTCTTCTTACCCCAGCAATGAATAATGAGAGATTTGGCACAGTTAAGTGAAAGAAAGCAAAGATAAAGTTTTTCTCCATAAAACCTGCAGTTACCTCAGCAATTATATTGGATGTAGACTACTTTCACGTATTAATACGTCAGGTAATGTTATCTGCAGTTGTTACTTTGAGTAGATATGGTCGATGCATATCAAAAATTAATATCAGTCCATAGTAAAATTGGATTAATTTTGCCAGCAAAAAAATATTTATTTGTTTTCTAAAAGGTCATTTCTATAATAAAAGATTTTACTATATAACCTGTTGTGTTAATATTTAACCGTCCATATCCAAACCAGTGGGCACACGCCTTAAGGCACCAGTCTTGTCTCGTCTACTCTTGTAGGTTGGGATTTGAATCCCAGCTGGACGTACCGATGGTTTATTTCTGAATGGTTTTTCACTATTTTCCCATCTTAATCCCTACCTACAAGTTATAGCTTCTTCCTCTCTATTCCATTAGTGTAAATTTGCGACTAACCCTCCTGTTTATAAGTAAAAAAAGATATAATTTCTTGTTTTAAATTTTAACACTTCTTTGGTCAAATTAACCTTCCAGTTATTATGTAATATATTAATTACATTTGATTTTCTGATGAGTTTAGCACTTTCGTGACCTTTTTTATTTTATTTCTTTTTACTTTCACGCTTCGATTACTTCAGTAAGCGATTAAAACGCTTGGAGATAGCGATCAGTATAAACCCGTCGTGCGCAATTTTGGAACCTCCCCCCCCCCCCCCGCCTGCATCTCCCTTCTATTCCCCCAATGAGTCCACTAATTACCTTGGTGTTGATACGCCCCCCAAATTTACTGGTAGAATATGCTTACCTCACTATTCACAGTTCCTTGTTCTGCTTTAATAAGCTAGTTCGGAGCTCATTGCAAGAGCGGTAACCATCCACTAATCGCACTTAATCTTTTGTTAAAATAACGAAACCTTGAGAATAAATATATACATTTAATATTTACATTTTTATATCAGTATGTGTTAGATATAAACAACTCATCTATTAGATTTTAGGAATGAGGATGAATTTTAAAGGAAATAAATGTAGCAGAACGTTACCTGGATAAGAGAATAGGAAGCAAGAAGGATGAAAAACACACATTTTAACAGGATCAGGAATTGAAGCCCTGTCTTTTGGATCCAGGGCTAGCACTCCAAGCCTATTAGGTATTTAAATACGAGTATGTTGCTTGAGATATTTCTTAAAATTTAAAGAGTAGCACGCAGGTATATCTCGAATCCACATATGAGGAAAAATTGAGTGGGATAGAAAAACATTTTAGTTTACATAAAAATAATTCAATGCCTCTAAACAAGAAATTTGTTTCATACCTAATTCCCTAATTAAAACATTGTTTTATTTTAGGTCATTAATTTTTGATAGTTTTATTTAAATTTGCATTTTTATTCGATATTATAAGTAAAATCGTTTATTTAGATTAGAGATTCAGGTTCAGGACAATACGATTTCAACCATCTGTATATATATAAATAATAGATTTATTTATATATATTATATATTTATAGTCTATATTGTAAGGATTGTGCGGAAATATTTTACTTCCGAAAATGAATCTATATATTAGGTCTACTAATTGAATATATATATATATATATATATAACTATTTGGAGATATATAAATAATTGAATAACAGAACAAACTATTATACTAATTATAGTGAAAATGCTCGCTGTCACCACTTGCAATCGAACAAGGCAATTGACTACGATAATCTACTTAGTTACCTCAATGATAGCAAAGGTAAATTACTCGAATCATTCCAATTAATAAACTAGTCAGTTAATTATCTGCTCACATCTCGGCGGGAGATTGCAATCGAGTCACGTACCATCGAACGTTAAGAGAGAGAGAGAGAGAGTGAGTGAGAGTGATAGAGGAGAGAGAGAGAGGTGGTCAACCATAAATTTAAGAAAAACTTGTTTGATTATTCGAGTGATTCTGACAAAAATATTTACCAAGGTTCGTTCTGTTATCCAAATAGTAAATAGTTGAGGGATACGGGCTGTGTTTGAAGTTTAATACATACTGTCCTAAAGAAAACTACTTTGTAACTTATGTGCTCGTATAATAATGTTTGTGTATAGAAAGTGCACGATAATATCGTAATTAATAATACTTTGTGTGAAAAACAGGTCCAATATTAAAATCCGTTGTTCCAGGCACATTTTTCAAATTATTGTTTGCATATCGTTTTTAATTTAAGGAATATTACATTAATTTTCAAATGAGTGCACGAAGTGATGTCGTGTTTGTTGGAGTTGTGTGGTTTATTCTCGGAAGGGTCGCAGCAGGTAATCTAACACGGGCTGATGAAGTGCGCTGATATGGGGCGGCGGGCCGCGCCAAATAAAATATTAACATTTATACCTTCTACCCTCACGAGAGTGTGACAATGTATCAGGTGTCGAGCAGGTTGCTTGATTACTCGTGCAAGGGGTGGGTGGGTAGGCTACCACCAGATAGAGGAGTTTCAGAATAGTTAAGCCCCCTTTTAATGTTTTAAAACGAAAAATAAGATGACAGCAAACGTTGGAGACACTTATAATGGGTAAGCAGATTGAATTTCAAGCTCCTAATGTCTAGTTTGACGATAACGTGGAGGTCGTGGTTTTAATACCAGTACTGAAGGTAGTTTTTCCTAAACACGTTCAAAATTTGCCTAAAGCAAATGCGGTACATTTTCTTAAAGTCTACCATTAGTCTCCCTCTAAAGCGTGTGTAATTAAATGCGTTTATTCCTGAACGGTTAGTAAGACGCGGAGATAAACAAATAGACGCAGACGATTTGAAGCGGAGAAGGAAATTCGAATCCACAAGTGGTTTGGCACATATGACTTTGATCGGGAGATCTGGAGTTCAGTACTAACCGGCTGAAAGGGAATGGGTCCATACCTCCTCTCTAGGGAAGTGAGGCATACTGGGTTTGTTCCTTAAAACCCGCCAGTCCCATTTGTTTTCCTTCCGATCGCGTTTTAGTATAGGAAAGCCAAGACTATACGTAATAATTTTAAAATGAACTTCTTAAAACATTTTCTTGATTTAATTATTAAGGTTATTTGAAGTGAACATTACAAACATTCAACATAATAGTACATTAGATCTAAGAAATCATATTGCAGAGGAAGGAGAATCTGGTTTTACTAAGACGAAGATATTTAATATTTGAACACGTGTTTGATCTTTAGGATTGAGTATATTGTATTAGATTATCACCCTAAGTTATGTTAGTTTGCTTGTCCTGTTGTGATTGCGAGCAGGAAGTTTTTTTATAGCACCGCGTCTTATTACCCGTTCGGGCTATACGCCTAGGCCTATGTACTAATTACGCTATTGTTTTAGGGATTAAGAGGGTTATATTTATAGGAGTGTTGCCGCATTTTCGTAGAGAGATAGATAGAGTGGAATACCGTTTTGGATAGACTGCCCTCAGTTCACCCGACCAAGATTCGATCCTCAGTCTCCCCGTCATCGCAGTATAGTCAACCGCGAGTGTAGCGCCTTAGACCATGCGGCCACCGAAGCAGGCAAGCACTCCAATAACAGAATTAAGTTAAACCACACACAAATACTAAAATAATCTAGACATCGACTGGAACCGAAACAAAGTAGCGTAAAGTTGTGAACAGTCTCCCTAAACAGTTTTTTAATCGCCACATTCAGGTTAAACGTATACATCATAATTACTATAATGGGATAGAGATGCGGAAGGAAGCATTTTAGAGGTAATATACCAGTATTTACATGGAAGGAGAGTGAGAAATCATTAAGGTAAAACTACCCTAAGTTCACCCGACCAAGATTTGAACCCCAGTCTCACCGTAATCAGCAAGCATGTCTAACATGACTTCCTAGATCATCCCTCCCTTTTAACCAGTTCAGGCAAAGGAAAGCGCGTCATTATTTACGATAAATTATAATACATTCGCAAGATCACCTACCAAAGCGATGAGACGACAAGACTCAGACATTCAGAAATCTCGCCTTATTTTAATAAATGGTGAGTTATTGTAAAATTTGGTTCAAGCCAAAGCGGAGGAGTAAGGTATCAGCATGCCCCTATACGATTAAAAACCTTACATTTTATGTTATGGTGAAATTAGCTCATATTCAACGAAGTTTTACGCTAAATGTTTCATTTATATATATTATTATTATTATTTATTATTAGCACCGCGTCTTACTACCCGTTCGGGTTATACGCACTTACGCTAATGTGTAATGGTAGGGTGATTGTGAGATGAAATGGAGGACCTACAGTTTAACGTGGAATCCGAACCACGGTGGCGGCCTGGAATTCCCCACATTCACAAGATGTCTTGTCAGAGGTGAAGGAAGGGTTTGGAAATCAGATAAATCTGTGCCGGGACCGAGGATTGAACCCCGGCCGCCAGCACAGAAGTCTGACACCTTACCCCTAGACCACGAGGTCACCTTTCATATATAAGAACACAGTAATTGGTATCTAGCTTTTCTAAAACAAATAAAACTAAATTTTTTAGCATGTTCCCAAAATACAATTTTAATATGATTGCAGAATGTTTTGGTGATTTTAAAGCTTCAAAATTGACATTATAATATGAAAATATGGAATACCACAAAGGAAGATTTTTATTTTTTTTAGTAGGCGGCGCCCTTAACCTGGAGTAGCCTAAAAACAACTGTGCAAGAAAATGTCAGCACGGTACCAGAACTCTCGCGTTAAAAAACGCGACTGTCGCTTTTCACGAGTGGTAGAGAAATAATAGTAAAAACAAAAGCAATGCTGAATGTCAGTGTGACATTTAGTTATAGGCCGATAGGACGAAGTATGTCAGCACGATAGAAACTGGAGGTAAAGATTTTAAAGAGTATCGACACTTTAATAATAAAAAAGCGGCGTTATTGTGGGCTACTCACTGGAAATAACACAAGAAAAATGGGTTAACTGCTTGATGATAAAAAAAAATCTGTTAAAGGTTGCGATATTTAAGAGTAGAATATTCCATCCGTTGCCAAAAATAAAGTCGTTAACTAACGATCCACAAAGAGAGACATGTAGTCTAAGGCCTTTCGCCCACGGAGCTACTCAACTATGATTGGACTGGTTAGTGATTGAAGTCATAAATTGGTCGGCAACTGATTGTTACTTATGTTTCGCACACGGTACTACGCCAAAGTGGCAGTTTCGTACTATCTAGTCGCAAGCACCTTCTTCGGGCTTCTGGAATATTTAATATTTATTAATATAATGTCTAGTAGCTCGAGTGCAAAGGAGGATTTGGTTTTCTGTTGTTATTATTACAAATAGAATTAACCAAAGAGTGAACCAAAGATTCATCCATACAATTCAAAGAATATAAACAAGACTATTATTATTATCATTATTATTACTATTATTATTATTATTATTATTATTATTGAATTATTAATATCTTGAATAGTACACAAGTCAATATGTTCATTTATGATAATTTAGTTTTTAACTGAGGTAGAGGCTAGCATGTTGAGTTTCCAGTTGACTAATCACGGACGCGTAAGCCGGTTAACAAACAGTCCCGGGGTTCAATCCTCGGTCTCGGCCATATTTATCTGATTTCCAAACCCTTCCTTCACCTCTGACAAGATATCTTGTGAATGTGGGGAATGCCAGGCCGCCACCGTGGTTCGAATTCCACGTTAAACTGTAGGTCCTTCATTTCATCTCACAATCACCCTACCAGATTAGCGTAAGTGCGTATAACCCGAACGGGTAGTAAGACGCGGTGCTAATAATAATAATAATAATAATAATAATACAAACAGTCGTTCCGTGAGCTGATTGCTATTAGCAGTGACGCTCAAGCTACTGGTTGGTAATTTAGGTTTTACTCGCGTCACTTTGATTATTATTTGAGTATCTCCATGGGCGAAAGACCAAAGGCATCAGGATCGCCATGAACTGGATGGTCGTTTACTAAGAGGTCGGGGTTAGTATCTTGGTTGGGCGCTTAGAAAGTGGTTTTCCACAAGCGATTTTATCATCGCTCGTCAAGCAAGTGCGTTTTATCTTAGATATTATATTCATCCTAACCCTTAGATTAATTCGTTAATAACTCCTGTTTTACTACTAGCTTCGGTGGCCACGTGGTCTCAGGTGAAACACTTGCATTGCACTTAGTCGTTGCTAACGTAGAGGTCTAGGTTCAAATCTTTATTGGGTACACATGCGATACATAGCTGTGATTTTCTCATTCTCTTCACACACTAATGCGAGTGAAGTTACTATAATTTACTTACCTCACTCTTACCCCTTATGTTAAGCCGTTAACTAGTTTAAGCAACCCGCATCGATAGTAGAATGTTCTAACACGTCACTCTCGTATTAGAGTGAATTGCCGGTAACGAGGATATCAAGGCTCGATTCCCTGTCAGGTTTATTTAGGGTGTGTTTTCCCTCAATGCAAATTCAGGTACATTTCTATAAATTCTACTTTACGTATCGCTACCCCATTATCGTAAATATGCATCTAGCCGAACGGATAGTAAAACACGAGGCATAAAAAATAATAATTAAAAATCAGTTTGATATAAACTAGTTAAAAATGATGATCTTATCTGGAGTCCAGACTAGTTCGTGTAGGCAGATCATTTCATGAACACAATAGTCATCACCCACTTACAGATGAATAAAAAACACAATACAATATTATCATTGTGAATGTCCCAAGTCACCGGGTTGACCCTATTGTTGACCGTATACAGACTCGTCACTGAAAACTAATCATCCTTTGAGAAGTGCTAACAGAAGATACAGGACCGAGGTAGGTTGGTCATTCCGCCATTATACGGGCGCCAGTCCACGTTTGAATGAACGACTAGATCTGTATTGTATAGTGGATCACACCTCTCTCCTTAGCGAGGTAATTAGTGTGGCCCCGACCGGAGGAGGATTTAGAGGCGGGGACTCTAGTTCGACCCTGATTGGGGATTACAAATATATTTACTATAAAGGGTTCCTCTCAATATCCAATTATTAAATATCAATGCGCTAGCTATTAATATGAAGTAGACTAAATTGGTTTTAAGTGTTATGTCAACGAGATTGTAAACACAGTTGCAGTGATGTTTTATCAGTCTGATATCTTAGAATATTACTATTTTGTTGAAGGATATAATTTCATCATTATTTTTTAATTATAAAACTTTAGGAAACATAATTAGAAGGATGAATGCTAAGTAAATGTAATAACGTTTACCTGAATAAATAAATAGAACTATCGCCTTTAGTGTACTTGTTTGGGGACTGAGGGCCGTATGTAAGAATTTGACTAAGTGGATGCTTAGTGGGCATTAGCTTGGGTTTTCTTGTGTCATCACAGGTTAAAAGGTGGACCAATAGTGTGCTCGGGACCACACTATGGCCAACTAAGCGTTCACCATACGTTCTTGTACACCGACCTGAACCCTATAAAACAAATGTCTGATGATGAATTTCACGGTAATCCGGTGGTCAAGGCATCCGGTTCTTAATTAGCTAGTTTTTCAGTGACGGCGCTCATATTTCAGCCGAGTGCATGGTGATGGTTTACCCATATGGTTTATTCGAGCGTAGGTGAACTGGGCATTGTTTTAAACCTCAAACTACCACCAACATCACCCGCTCCATCCCAAATTAGATTCAACATTCCTTTTAATCTAATCGACGGCACCCAATCCACCAATCTATCACATAAAATGTTCCCAATCCACAATCACACATTTATTCATCTTCTCTCCATGCTAATGACGGTGCACTTCTTTAAAACTACTCGCATCATCTTTATACCTTAGTAAATGGAGTATCAATCTTGGTGTCAAATTCACTTCTAATAAAAAATAACTTTATCAAAATGGTAAAATAGCGAGTTTTACTGCAATCATTATTACTGTTGTTTATTATTATAGCCATCAGACTGAATAATTATTAACTTTTGACATTTAATACAAAATTCAATTCAGTTAAATAGTTTCGAAAGTGCATGAAACGAAGGTACTGTAATCTAAGAAACCTCACTTCACGTATAATACCTAGTTAGGTAGTAATACAACTTGTATCAGACGTCACATCATTATGCGCTTGTTTTAATATACTTAAAAAAATACAGTGGAAATGAGACTATAGTAATCATTTTAAAATATTATAAAAAAAAAACTAAAACATAAGTAATCATTTTAAAATTATTATTTTTTTTTATCAAACTGAGCCCTACTTCGAGGTTGTAAAATAAAGTAATGTGTACAGGATGTTTCGGTGAAGCGTGCAAAAATTAAAAAGGACATAGGAGATGCTTTACCGAACATTTTGAGATAAGGAACGTGTGATCTCCAACGCCAACTAAAGGGAATTTTGGCCTAAACATGTCTAACATTGTTAGTGATGCCCGGTTTATTTACAGCTAATAATTACTTGTAATTTATTTACATTTAGTTGTAACATTACGTACAGGTAATACTGTACAGTAAACCATATCATTAACAAACAGGAGGAAACATACCATTTCGTACCTCACAACAGTTGCTCAAAATGGCGGCCACCAACCCAATGCAAGCATGACATCGGGATTCTGCCGCACCCATTCAAATAGCCCATGCGTGTTGCGAATAACATCCCAGGCGACGACAATCCTGGCAACCAGTTCCAAGTCTCTGTCCACTGGGGTCTCATACACAAGTGATTTGAGATATCCCCATATGAAATAGCCTTCAAACTCTTCCCCCACATGTGTAGTCCCATATCCCCCTTAGCTGGCTTCGTAGACCACACATTACCTATCTCAAAATGTTCAGTAGAGCATTCCCTATGTCCTGTTTAATGTGTGCACGCTTTCACTGAAACACCCTGTAACTAAACTTGAATACGGTGGCTAGCTGCGTGGTCTTGTATTTAATTTTATAATTAATTAATTGTTTTCACTTGCTTCTTAGTACCCGTTAGGGTTATACGCGTTCATAAATTACTCTAATTAGGTAGGATTAAAAAAAGGTAGAAATTGAGAGGAAATATAAGACTTATACTTGCGTGGGTAAAAGTGGGAAACCAATTAGGAAATGCCACCCTCAGTACACTCTCACAGGATTCGAAATCCGATCTACAATCATCTGCAATTCAGTCCAACACTAGAGTGGCGCGTTAGACCATGCGACCACCGACGTGGATGAGATGGGCTACTAAGGAATACTCAATGTGTACAAAGTACATCGTGAAAAGAAGATGTTTATTTTCTAGAGACGTTTCTAATCCATCTCAACTTCACATTTGTCTGCGTATAATACTCGCCGCGGTTGATGAACATCGATCAAGAAAAACCGCTAAGCACTTTTTTGTATACCGTACTTGGTGAATAGCTTTATCTTTTTTGTTGGGAGCGGACTAAAGTCTGCGCATGAGCTAAAATTATACTCGTTATAAATTGAACTCAACATTGGGCGCGTCGGTCACATCTATAGTCCAATTTTCAAAGTAAGGACCTTATAGAAAATACATTTTTGCTGCCGACATTGATAACGTTTTACTATTTTATTAGTGTTATTTTACAGGCATTAATAATACCTATCGACAGTGACAGCTGAATACCCCTTGACTTGACGTATATTGATGAAAGTAGATCCAGTGGTTTTTCTAGCGGTGAGAAAAGTCCCTTCCTATGAGAATTTGACTATAATTTTGGTTCACATTTACCTTAACACCTTCTACACTCTGACAGACATCTGTGAATGTGTGAATGCCAGGTCGCACGTGGTTCGGATTCACGTTAAACTGTAGGTCCTTCATTCATCTCACAATCACCTACCATTACACATTAGCGTAAGTGCGTATAACCCGAACGGGTAGTAGACGCGGTGCTAATATATAATATAATAATACTTCAACATTGACGAGGGTATAGAGAGTGGGTTGGTATGTTCTGCTTCTCAACAGCCTAATGTAATCAGAGAGAGGCGCTGGCGCCCAGTTCAGGTGAGGACGACGAATTTCTTAGAATCCCAGGCAAGGAGCGAATCTAATTTCACGACAATTTTCCTCTGGAGGTCTTCTCCCTTTCCAACTCTTCCCCCCCCCCCCCCCCCCGGCTCTTTTCCTTCCTTAAGTTTCTTCTCACAAACTGTCCCGCAAGCTAAATATAGGACACGGTGTTTTTCTCAGCGAGAGAGTGCATCGACTAGAGTGAGGCGGTGAGCCCTCATTTCTAAACAGACCTGAAAGGCTTAGCTAATTAATGTATCATCATCTAGAAACAGTCGTGAGTTTTTGAAAACTGAAAAGTGTGGTTGAAATTAGCCTGAAGTGGCCAAGGCGAAGGATTCGTTTGGGGAAAAAAATATTTGGGGAGTACCAGTGTAAAATTGGAGACCTTGGTGTCTTGGGGTAAAGTGCTCACCTCAGAACCCGATGTTCGTGGGTTCAAACCTAGTCGAGACCAATGGATTTTTCTTGAACGACCAAAATTCGTAGTACAACTTCCTTTGGAGGGGAAGTAAGGCCGTCAATCCCATGTCAATTGTGGCATGTATCCCTGGAAGGTATGTGAAAGTACCTTAACAGCAAAAATGGTAGCCTCTTCCACGCTCGCTCAATTTGCTCTCTTTCCCTGGACAAGTGTCGGAGGTTCTTGTCAAGCTGAAATATAGGTCCGTCAAAACAAATAAGGCAAGTTCTTGGAAGTTGCAAAAGATTGAAACGCCAACCCCGTATTAGTGGGATAAGATGTAGGAAAAGAATACAAGTGTGAAATTGTTGCTGGATTACTATACATTGGCCTATTGTTTTTTCACAGCGTTTTATTACATGTTCGTGTTACACTTATACGAATATGTACTAATTACCATAATGTGTTTGGTATGATAAAGGTTGAATTTAGACTAAGTGTACCCACATTTGCGTGGAAGTAAAGTGGGAAATCATTTATGAAAAACCCCACTCAACACACCAACCGGGATCCAAACTCCAATCTCCTCGTCATCGGTAGTCAAGTCTATTACGTGAATGACGCCTTAGAATATTAATTTTGAACTTTTGACCACCCAAGAGGGTGTTGTGGAAATTATTTGGATGTCTGTCAAAGCTTCGTAAGAAAGGAGGGGAACCATAGACACATTTTGGAAAATTGGGTGTCTCTAGAAGCTATTTAAAAAATGTTTTCATGTTAATTAGAGGCATTTTCTCGAAGTAAAAATAGTTTTTTCTAAACAGATCTACAGAAAATTTACACAAATGTGTAACTTAAATAAATTATTTTATCTTTAAACTAAATCTACAGACTAATTTCCATAGAAAAAACTTTATCTGACAGCTAAAAAAGCTACTAGATCCACTTCCACATATTCATACGTAAATTACGTGATCTTCATTGGTCAATTTTGATATATGATATCTTTAAAATGACACTATAATATATTAACATATCATTACTGTTCACACAAAAAAGTTGGGGTTTTCAAAGGATTTTATTATGAATATTAAACTGTATTTGGTTCGAATGTAGCTTTATAAAAGTTATACAATGTACCCCCCACCCCGTCATGTTCCTGCACCGCTGGAAGTGGCATCCGGGAAACCAAAAATCGACGTTAATAAAAACTGCTTCAACCAAACATTTGTTAATGACCTAAATATTCTGCTACTTACAGTTGCAATATGGCCATTAAAGCTTTCAATAGAATATTTTGAACAAAATGTATGTCGCCCGAGCGACTAAAGGCCATTTCACACCGGCGTCCACCGTGTCACAAAGAGACCGAGGTGTCAGTGGTACGAACGTTTTCAGAACATTCTCCAAGCGATCGGTAGGGCATCCACGTGGACGTTGTGGACTGAGCATGCGCATTGGCGTTTCGAAGAGTACGTGGTCACTTACATTACACTACAGTATAGCAATTCAAGTTTGTACAGTAGCCCCATGGCTTCTTTGGTGCTGACTGACAGCTCAAAGGTGATTTCTGACAGTTAACATTTAGGTATATACCTAAATTTTGACTGTCAGAAGAGACAGCTGCTAAACACATGTTTTTGCAGATCATATGGTTCAGCGTAGGGATACATAATTTGGTCTGGTAACTTTTAAAAGCCATCAGCTATCAGCTGAGAGCTGTCAGTCATCACCAAAGAGGCCATGGGGCTACTGTAGGCATCAAAAATGTCCGCGGTCGTTTGGTTGCAGTGTGAATTGGCATGTCAATGGACATTTATTTTGTCCACGGTTACCGTGGACACCTCGGATGCCTGTATGAAATGGTCTTGAGAACATCCTGCGAGGTCGTGTTAGTGGATAGTACGTCCCTATTTAAAATTACAGATGACTGGAGTTCGATCCCTATCAGCTTTACTTTTGATGTTTATTTAAAACACAATTGTCACTTCTTCTCTCTATACGTGTGTAGTTTCTTATAATTCATTCATAATAATTAATATTATTGAAACCTTTAGTTAGGTATCAGAATTAAATGATTTACTTTATTAGGTGAATAAAATAATTGTTTATGTTTTAAGTAATAGATTCAAAAAATTATTTTGGTACATTTGTTATTCAGAGTAGAACGGCTATTTTAACCCTTTTTATTGGCAGAACGGTCTATGAAGTCACTATATTTGGACTGGTCTGCTGATGACGGGGATATTGGGGTTCAAATCTCGTTTGGGTCTTTTGAGGGTGGTTTTTCCTAAATATCTTCCCACTCTCCTTTCATGCAAATGCGTGTAGATTTCCTAAAAAAAAACCTTCCTTCCTCATCCCTACCCCATTAGAATAATAATCTGCGTATAAGCTGAACGTGTAGTAATACGCAGTGATAAAAAAAAAAAGAATATCGTAGTTTAACTTATACCTTTATCGAACAAAACCTATTCGACAAAATTCGTTACGGCTACGGTTAAATAACTTTACATATTACAAATGAGAGTATCACTTTCCATTAAAATTGTGATTTGTAGTTTTTCCTACACTGAAAAAAAAGTTGAAACCTCAATTTTTATCCCGTTTGTCCTTAGAATTTTTTTAAATTATCTCATATAACTGGTTCTTTAGTTATTAATTTTTGACTCATTGTATTTGGAATACAAGCACTGTAAAATAGTGACATGCCATAGATATTTCTATACTCTTATTTAATCCCACGTATTTGTATGGTAGTGATACAGATGTTGATAGAAAGAAGTTTTTATCATATACATTTATTTTATTATGCGGTCAACATTGATAACATTTACTATATGATTAGTGTTATTTTATAGGTATTGATACTATCTACCAAAGGTGACTCCTTCAGATCACATGACTTGAAGTATGAATACATAAAAGTTTATCTAGTTACTGACAGGAAGAGCAGGGTTCGAATCATGGTCGGGTGTACTGAGGGTGATTTTTCATAAATGGTTTTTCACTCTAATTCCACGCAACCATAGGTTCACTTCCTTTAAATTCAACCTTTCTCATCCCTAAAACATTAGCGTAGTTAGTACATATTCGTATAGGCCAAACGGGTAGTAAGACACGGTTCTAAAACAAACTATGGTAACTTTTTCAACTGTTAGCAAAGATCCTTGCTATGATTTTTTTTTGCAGTGATATATAATATCGTAAAGCTTATATTATTATTATTATTATTATTATTGTTATTATTATACTCACCGCGTCTTACTACCCGTTCGGGTTATACGCACTTACGCTAATGTGTAATGGTAGGTTGATTGTGAGATGAAATGAAGGACCTACAGTTTAACGTGGAATCCGAACCACGGTGGAGGCCTGGCATTCCCCACATTCACAAGATGTCTTGTCAGAGGTGAAGGAAGGGTTTGGTAATCAGATAAATCTGTGCTGGGACCGAGGATTGAACCCCGGCCGCCAGCACAGAAGTCTGACACCTTACCCCTAGACCACCAGGTCACCGTAAAGCTTATTACAAATAAGATAAGACACAAGTACTAGTCCTGCCAATTCTTACTCGAGCCTTGTGTTCTGCGAGACACGTCGAAAGCACTTGTAGTTGGTGCTTTATTCCTCGTGGCATACCTCGCCGCGGGACACAACAATCACAAGGTAAAGACAGTATAGAAAGAAGAAACGATCAGAGGAAATACGATGGTCATTTGCTTGAAATAAACGCCTTCTTCTGACGTATCTCTTTCTTTCGACGGATGGTCCAGTCTCGGGGACAACCACGTCCCGCCGAGGATATTAAAAACTTGTACAAAAGACGTGCGGTGTTGGGAAGGAGGAACTCTTGGTTCTCTATTTTCTCTCTCTCTCTCTCCTGAGCGTCAAGTCTCATGAGAACAAACAAAACGTCTGGCCGGTTCTTCACTTGTTTAGCTCGGGCTGATTATAAGGCTCGAGGACGATTTTAAAAAGCCAAAGAAAAAAATAAATACAATAAAAAAATAGTTTTGCGGCGTCATGCCTTGTCGGTTCATTCTATGCACTTTATTTATAAACGCCCAGGATCAAACCTTGAAATTTGACACGCATGCCACGCTTACAATCGTTCACTTGATTTATTTTGTCGCGTTGTTTGCAAGCTAAGTGAACCTTTTCTGATTTTTTATTTTTTTATTTCTTTGAAAGGGGGTTATAATAAATTAATGATGTTTAAATTATTAAGGTGGGAATTAACTTTGGTTACGGATACAAGCGTATCTTGATACCATTTTTCTAAGTTATATATTTTAATTTAATTGAAAGTTAGATATAAGTATGTATTTTATATTTTAATAAGCCTGGGGGAAATTGCAAATTATCTGCCAGAATGTAATTAAAGGTGAGCGATGCTATAAGGGGATTTTACACATTGAGGGTTTTCATGTTTTCTCCAGCAAAAAATGAATGCCTTACTTTTTAGCCGCCTTCTTTATTCCTACACTCTTTCCCCTTTAGATTAGGTAATTAACATTGTTTAACGTACTAATTAAAAGCACCTAGATATTTTTTTAATACTAAGTGTTTGAGATAGCTCAAATTCTTAAAACTCTATCAAAAACAAAAATAAGAAAACAAACTTTACCTATTTAAAAAAAATAGTATGTGAATACAGCTTTAAGGCGATTGGCCCTTTTCACTTGGCGTGGAAATGCAGAGCCATGGGAACAAACGTTTATATATATATATATATTAATATATTGTTTTGCGATTTTCTTTTCGGAAACGTTTTGTTCAAGAAAAGAAGCATTTTGATTAAGTTATATTTTTTATGTACACACCTCTTCTATGATTTTAACAGTGATCAATATCAATAATTTTGACATTTTTCAATAGAAAACTGCTGGCTGCATAACAAAAAATAAGAAAATGTAAAACTTAATAAACATTGATACATTATATTTAGCTGCCATCTGTCAAAGGTGAGAACTACACCAATGTACTATCGAGGAGTACAAAAATATACGAATATGTGTGTATGGTTTTCTCTTCTTATTTGACACTTAAAGTAAACAATAAACTCCTTACTCTCCAGACTTCTGTGCTGGGGGTCCGGGGTTCAATCCTCGGTCCCGGCATAGATTTATCTGATTGCCAAACCCTTCCTTCAAATCTGACAAGACGTGTATTAATCACAACTTGTGAATGTGTGGAATGCCAGGTCTCCACAGTGGTTCGGATCCCACGTTAAACTGTAGGTCCTCCATTTCATCTCACAATCACCCTAACACATTGACGTGGGTATAACCCGAACGGGTAGTAAGACGCGGTGCTAATAATAATAATAATAATAATAATAAATAATAATAATAATAATAATAATATATTTTTACTCCTTATCAAACCTACATATTTCCAAAAATATTTATCTTTAATTTCGCCAGATTTGTCCATTTTGTAAACGATATTTGAGTTGAAGACACAAAATAACATTTTTATACACATTTAAAAAAATATAAGTGTGTCTATCACTACTCCGCTTCTCACACCACAAGAAGACATTATTTAGGAAACTGCCAGCCACTAAAATAAGGTTGTTGTATTAAATTATACGCATCCCTCAAACGGTAGTATTGCCAATCATGTTAATTTTCTATACACATAATGTATATACTAGTTTATTAAAACATATTAAAAAGTTTTCATAATTCCGCGCATATATTTAATATATTGATTAGTGACACATTTAAAAAGGATGCGGCGAGAGTGTGCCGATTATAAAAGTTTTTCCTCTCTCTCTTCTTTTTTTAGGGCCTACTTTGTCTCTCAAATAATTCTGATCATTGTGCATACGGACTAAATGTCAAGCTAGTCTAGTATGGTTTGCCAGTGAGGAGGAAGTCAGGGCTCGAATCACGGCTAGGTGTACTAAAGGTAGTTAAATCCCCCCCCCCTTTTTTTTATATCATCCAAGCAAATGAGAATAGATTTTTTTAAGTTCTACCTTCATCGTCCGTTTTCATCATTCCATGTTAAATCGGATGGCCCCAAAGGATAGTAAGACGCGAAATGGGGGAAAAACCTTTTAATTAAGATGGAACGTCAGACAATAACTTTTTGAGTTATCAAAAATGGTTCTTCATTCCGCGGATAAACTATTGAACATTTACTTGCCACGAGAAAAAAAAAATCCCATCACACTAATGTATTTGTGGCATTAGTTATCAGTAAAGAACCTATAAACAAAGAAAGAAAATTTAAATAAACCGTTTGTACAGATAAACTCCATTAAACTAACAGAGTCCTACCATCTTGTGGCGGTAAAACGCACCTTATTTGGCGGCAATAATCATTCAAGCTTGCGCCGACTAATGATTTGAGATCCTAAAACTCGAGTAACAGGTATAAAATGACAATTTATTAATATTAACTTAAAGGCTGAAGGTAATTTAATACTACTGTAAAAGCAAGATGACGACTCCTTACAAAGTGTAATTATTTTTTATCGACAAATAATTATAAATCTCATATCCATGCATTAAACATGTGAATGTTTATTGTCGGTTGAATAGAGCAATGCATCAGCTAAGTTAGAAATATTTTATAAATATATTATTATTATTATTATTTTATTAGCACCGCGTCTTACTACCCGTTCGGGTTATACGCACTTACGCTAATGTGTAATGTAGGGTGATTGTGAGATGAAATGGAGGACCTACAGTTTAACGTGGAATCCGAACCACGGTGGAGGCCTGGCATTCCCCACATTCACAAGATGTCTTGTCAGAGGTGAAGGAAGGGTTTGGAAATCAGATAAATCTGTGCCGTGACCGAGAATTGAACCCCGGCCACCAGCACAGAAGTCTGACACCTTACCCCTAGACCACCAGGTCACCTATAAATATATTAATTTTAGGTATTTAACCTATACATTCTAAATATAACACACAATATTAGTAAACTACTTCCAAATTAACCTAACTTAAGACAACATATTTACCACTAAATAGCCAATCCATTCGTGTGGATTTTAGCTATGTGAATAGCAAGAGAATTATATGTACACTGATGTTAATTATAATTAATTAACTATTTACCATTTGGATTTGAGTAAGAGCCTTCTAGATTTGTAGTCAGCCTAGCTAAAAACCCAACCACAAGGATAGATGATGTAGCGTTAAGTGTTGACAATAATAAATTATACAAAAAAGTAGTTTGTTCGTAAGGCTGATGCACTTTTCCTGGACGCAATGAACTTTGAACCTTTAACAAAACTATCACAATCCAGATCAAAATTCTGTGGAAAGGAGGGAAAATCAAACTATAGGGTGTTTTCAATTCTTTGTGGCGTTAGGAGTCCGTCTTGGAAAAATGTCGGACCACATATCATTCATTCATTGATATCTTGGGAGTCGTGAAGTGTGCCAAGTAAATCATAACTAAAACATTTAAGGGGTGACCACCTCTGTGGTCTAGTGGCCAGAGTTACTGGCTACAATAAAGAGATCGTGGGTTAGATCCCCGACTCTTCCAGAATCTTTCTCTGAAACAATATGTCTCGAACGTGATCAAACTCAGCCTCGTGAGGACAAACGAGGAGTTATTTTAATAAATAACTAGCAGCTCTGGCCTAGAAAAATGAGATTCAAGCCCCGTTGTGCTGACCACATGACAGCCTCCATCAGTAAATGTTGGTAATGCATTCGCTAACGGCAACGGCCGCTTGGTCGGTGTAGCTCACTTACGGGCTCACACTATGGAGTTGTTGGCGTGAAGGGGGGAGTTTTCTTATAAGTACCCTTCGTTTACCCTAAAAGTTAGTAATATTACCCCACCAGGTTGCATTGTGGTGCATATAAAGATAGGCTTATAAATCATAATGTAATCAGATAAGGTAAGACTGCTTGCTACCTTCCAAAGTAAAATGGAGTGTGGTTAAATAACACTAATTATTAAGAGTTAGCATTATAATTAATTACTGCATCGTGTGTCCTAAAGTTCAAAAATATTTGGCGTGAATAATACATTTCGACTTTGCCCTCTAAGCCGTAGTGTAAGTAGCACAGATTCTACATTTACGAAGTTTGATATCTTTTGTAAAATAAAACCTCAAACTTAGATAGTTATTGAAGGTTAAGGTTAACCAACTTGTCGTTGCTTATTATTTATGTAATTTTAATATAGCTTTGACTTTTGTATGTATTACTTACTCTAACGCCAATTATCCGTAGGATTCCCTTGGATCTTTATAGGGCTACGTAAAGCCACGTCGGTGGTCACGTGGTAAAGCTGTATCAGGTTTTCTGGTGACGGGAAGGATGGGGATTGATTATCTTTAAGGTGTACCGAGTTTGTTTTCTAAATGTTTTTTCCCATCATTCCTCTAAGCAAATTTGGATACATTTTCTTGAATTTTACCGTTCTCGTCCCTAGCACATTACCGTAGTAAATATGTTTGCATATAGTCCAATGGAAAGTAGAGGCAGTGATTTTTTTAAATATAATTTTTATCTCTAAATTTATCAAATGTAACTTATTATATTTTATTAAATTACATTCCATGAAAATTTGTATTTTCAAACTGTTGATATGATCAAGGTCATATTGACTGTTGGTAAGCTCTTTAATTAAGCAAATAACCCGTTTCGGTGACCGCGTGGTCTAACGCGCTACTTTTTCAGTAGACTAAACTGACAATAACGGGGAGATCAAGGCTTGAATCTAAGTCAGGTGTGCTGAGGTATTTTTCCTAAATGGTATTCCACTCTCCCTACACGCAAATGCGGGTACACTTCCTGTGAATATAAAATTCCTTACCTCTAAAACTATTAGCGTAATTAGTACATAAGCGTATAATCTGAACGGGTAGTAAAAGGCAGTGCTTAAAAATGTGTAAACACATTGTATTATTGTTATTATTATTATTGGTCTCCTAGCACTGGTGGTCACGCAGTCTAAGACGTTATACTTGCATTGGGTCACCTTTGAGAGGGAGGTTGAGGTTTGAATCCCAGCCTCACGCAGTGGGTGAGAATTTGCCTCATAATGAATGTCCAATAAAGTGGTTTGAAACAGTCATTTTTAACGTAAGTAGGGGCCTGCCCTCTTGGAAATAGTGGCAAACTTAATTTTTTTAATTATATTAAACTCAATTATATTTATACTATTTTACCTTTTTTCTGTTTCTTAACTTAGAACTTACCTTGCATTAGAATTATTTTTTTAATTATGGTTGATTTGTGTTTGGGTGTTTGTTACGAGTTTTACTTGAACTTCTGGTTTTCACAAATTAATCAAATTAATCCAGGGAAACAATTTTAGGAGGATGGATCTTAAGATTATGCACCAGCATTCTCCTGCACAAATAATGGAAAACCGCGAATTGATAATATTCCTAGTGTACTCAGCTCCGAAGCTCCCAACCTCTAATATCCTAATAATGAGTGCAAACCAATACATCAGGCCTCCAGGTTAAATTTGAACATTTCTACCCAAACTGGTGAGTCTGCGTCTACGAGGCGCATGCGCCATATTTCCAGGTGAGCCAACTAATAAATAAGGTTGACGTCACCGACCCCGTGGAGTGAGTCACACCTTGATAGATCTGGTGCATCCATAAGGTCCCAAAGGAAGATGATAAACAAGTCACATCCATCCGAGGGAGAAGATGTCGTCGACCTGCATTGTTTTAATAGTTCAGGGTCACTGCCTGCGCTTGGGCACGCATCGTGGTTAATAATAATAATAAAAAACATGTACGGCGTATGCTTGTGCGATGACATCTGGAGTGAGATGGAACTGATGCCTGGGGCTCTTCCCGTGTGACGGATGAATATAAGGTTAGACTGTGGGGACCCTAGTTCGATCTTGGCTGGTGCCTTAAAATATTTTTCCCCTCGTTAAATTGTAAGTTAAGGTATTCGTTTTATAAAAATACTGAGTTAGGATAACTTTGGGGAGTTCATTAAACTATATACTCAAAGTCTTGTAACAAGACGTTAAAACCATAGTTCCTTTCATTAGTTCAAACTTTGTTTTATTGTGTCACCGGTAGCATCCATAAAACTGCATCGGTGAGGATGTCAAGCCCGTTCAGTTTTCAATTTACAGGGAGGTCGGAGTTCAAAACCTACCTGAGCTGATGTACTGAGGGTGGTTTTCCTGAATGTTTTCCCTAGCTTCTTATACGTAAATGCGGTTACATTTTCTACCAATGCTACCTTACTCGTCTCTACCTTATTAGTGTAACTATATTATAGCCCTATGATGGAAAGTGAGGGGGTAAAGGGTGGGAGAGACGCGATAGGAAAATAAATAGTATCAACTATAAAGAGAGTTGAGATATTAACCAGTATAGTCTGGCCTCGAGCCAGGAACTTGTGTGTCAGAGTTATAGTTGGTTCACGGTAACTTTGGTTCTTGTGCCGGTCTAAAAGTAACTTGAAACTTATCTACGAGACGGAACTCTATTAACACTTCGTCAAGTGAAATCGATTTAAATCTGTGGCCGGCAACCTTTTTGGGCCCAGATCGACTTCGAAACGTATCAAAGGTCGCGCGATCACCCATAGTTTCTACATTCTTCTTTGCATTTAATGTTCTTGTCTATAAATCTTGTTTTATTCCTTGAATTAATTCTTTACTCAAATACGTATGTCCCCACTTTTCTAGAAATAGAATATACATTTTCATATTAAATCATTTAAATTTCTTATGACAATATATATTATACCAATCATGGTTATTTTGGTCACGCTCAAATATTATCTGAAAGTACTTAGTGTGTTTGCGAGTTTAGAAGACTCAAATATCGACTTTAAACGACGATGTAGTTTTATTACGCGATCGACAGAAAATTGCCGTGAAATCAACCGGTCAATCGCGATCGACTAGTTGCAAACCCTATTGTATACATACGTACCTAATCACGCCGTCGCCTTACGGGGTATCCTAGGAACTGTACATATAGCTCAAAAAACAACTCTGTACTTATTATTATTATTATTATTATTATTATTATATATTATATTATATTATTTATTAGCACCACGTCTTACTACCCGTTCGAGTTATACGCACTTACGACGCTAATGTGTAATGGTAGGGTGATTGTGAGATGAAATGGAGAACCTACAGTTTAACGTGGGATCCGAACCACGGCGGAGGCCTGGCATTCCCCACATTCACAAGATGTCTTGTAATCTGTACTTACTAACTTCCTCCACACTTCCCTATCCGTGCATACTCCCTTCGCTTCAACAACATCCATACACCGTGTCATATATGCTCTTTTATTATTAAAACCGTGAATTAATGTATGTATATATATATACATTTAACGTTAAAACTCTTAATGTTTCCCTTTTTTACACATTCGTCTATAACATTTAGCCACGTCTTACGTAGCCTACTCCTTCCTTTTGATCCACACACTCTACCGTCATATATTTGCTTCGTCATTCGATCCACACTCATCCTCTAAACTTGTCAAAGTGACCAAAACGTATCTGCTAAGAGTATATTTGTTTTTATAATCCTGTGAGAAGTCGATCAATCGAAGAAAATAAAATATACTAATTTTAATAAGCTTGTTAATAAACAAGCAATCAAAAAATATATAACGGGAACTTCAGTAATATAAAATATATTTTAAAGTTATAAAAATAAACATAAAAGTTAAAGAGCCCTTGTTAAATACCAAACATATATAACATATTAAAACATGAAAAAATAGGTTTTTACTAAATAAAATGTATAATGATTCATTATCAAGGTTGGTATTATATTGTCTATTTTTTTTATAATATTATAATTAAGCATGTGGATGCTGCTAGAAGAATATTTATGATTATTTTTGGTGGATAAACCTGTTCTAACTTATGAAATTAAGTAGAAAATTAAATTAATCTGGGGGGTTAAATTGATTTGAAAATTTGATTTGAAATAATTACATGTATACTGATAATAATTAGTAAGAGTAGTAGTACCACGTCTTACTACCCAGTCAGTTTGTACGCACTTACGCTAATGTGTAATGGTAGGGTGATTGTGAGATGAAATGGAGGACCTACAGTTTAACGTGGAATCTGAACCATGGTGGAGGCCTGGCATTCCACACATTCACAATTTGTGATTAATACACGTCTTGCCAGAGGTGAAGGAAGGGTTTGGTAATCAGATAAATCTGTGCCGGGACCGAGGATTGAACCCCGGACCCCTGCACAGAAGTCCGACACCTTACCCCTAGACCACCAGGTCACCCTGTATAGTAATCAATTGAATAAATGATTACTCCTCTCATCTGTATTCCAGTTCCCGTTTTTACTGTCAGAAAAACAAAAGGAACAAGCTACCTTGAATAGGTAGTAGCAAGAAGTTACCTTATCGGCTATCGCGCGTTCTGCCAATGGGCAATGGTCTCTAGTAGCTTCCTTTCTTCCCTGGGAAACGCGAGAACATTAATTACTTGATTTAATCCAACGTGTGGACGATACAGGTAATTAACCGGCGTGCGTATACTTTTATTGGCTAATTTAGCACGCTAATAGATTTTCTTGGAAAGTTTCTATTCATGACGTCTTCATTTAGCGAGGATGAATCTACAGACGGTGACACTAAGGTTTATTTTGCACTGTGTTGTGGGGAGGATTGAGGGGAATTCGTTTAACTCAGAAGTTTAATGGCCCTGTATTTGGATAGTTACAGTCCCATTGTGGTAGAAAGGGTCTTTCAAAAAATACAAACGTATTTTTTTAGGCCAAACTTGATAACATTTCACTATCTTACTATCATTAGTTTTTGATATTTATAGTATTAAATAAACATGTACGTCTTCAGAAAACACTATCCTATGAAAATTGGGAACAGTATCTCACTCCTCATTTAAAAGAAGAAATATTATATCAAGAGTTAGTTAAACAAAGTAGTAAATTCACTTCTCTCACACATACATGTATTAATTAGATCAAACACACTGAATTTAAACACAGTTGGCCGCTCAAAACACTTGATTTATCTAAATTTAGAGTATTTGTCTACCCGCATCGATGGGCAGGTGGACTAAGGCTTCAAGCTGGTCTAGTTTGGTTCGCCAACGTTAGGGAGGTCGGGTTTCAAATCCAGGTATGGTGTATTGAGGGTGGTTGTCTACAGTACTATCTCAAAACCAGTAAAATACTTTTGACCTTGCTAGCGCACAGCTTTACATTAATGGCCAATAGTGTAACTGGGTGTGCAAAAAAAACAAACAGAAACGTGTTCACGTGATTATCTCTAAAACAATCACAAGATTTCTGCCTTATCGGTGTGAGCTGTTCTGCTAAAGCTCGACTCATCTTTACCTCGTCCGCTCAGCACTGCAGAACTAATCAAATCTCAAAAACAACCATATCAAATCACTGCGCATTCGCATTTTAAAGCGCGCATGCGTTGAGGAACTAAGAGCAAGCAGACAGCCTAGTTTGTTGTTATGAGATTTGAAATAACCCGTTAACGTAAAGCATGTTTATTGTTGATTCAGAGTGTGCCAAGACGCAGCGTTATAATTTTAAAACACTCATCGTGACAATGATCTAATATATTTTTACCCATTAGAAAATATAATATGTTGATAATCGTTTGTTTTAAGTTTACGTTGGAATGCATCATGGATAAACATACTGTGTGAATTTCTGCAACACTAAAGTAGATTATGCTTTCTATTTTCAGCGAACTCCTAAAGGACAAGTGAAGTCAAGAGATGTATGATAAGTACCCACACTGTTACCTTTTAATGATGGAAGCCAGGGAGATCGTCAAAGTGAAATACAAAAACAAAATAAGCGGGCACAGTAAGCGTTAAGAGAATTTTTTGTAGTCAGTGCCCCTATTATGTTGTTGACCTCAGTAATATTGAGGTAAAATACTCGCCTAAGGACCCAATGTTCGTGGGTTCTCACCCAGCAAAAACCTTTTTACGAAAATAAAATTGTTTTGGTAAATAGAATTATTTTAGTTTTTTAAATATAGCATTCTCAACAGTTCTTGAATATTTTTATCATGGCTATCAAGAAATTTGAATCAGATATTTCCTCTACATTTAAAAAGTTTCTGTTAAAGTGCCACTGTGCTCTTGACAGATATTCAAGAACTGTTGAGATTGCTATGTGTACATTTTTAACAAAACGCGTCTCCTAAAGCAATATTGTATTCATCTTAATACCCGCCTCGGCGGTATAGTTAGCTAATGCACTAGTTTCATGTTGAGATATAGGCCTACTACAAAGGACGGGGAGATTGAGGTTCGAATCTCACTTAGGTGAAATGAGAGTGGTTTTTCCTAAATGGTTTTCCATTCTACCTCCACGCAAATTCGGATTCACTTCCTCTATATCCAACCTTCCCAACTCCTAGCCCATTAGCGTAATTAGTACTTAGGTGTATAACCCGAACGTCTAGTAAGATTCGGTGCTAAGTATAATAGTAATTGTAATAATAATAACTAATTTTAAAATAAAACTGTTTTTTTTATAAAAACTATAAAATACATACTTGAAAATTGCATTCCTCTTCATCCCAAGCTTGTGAAACCTGTTTTGAAAAGATATCCCTCCTTATCCAACCATTAGTTCTCATCCACTTTTAGGAGCACGGTACATCATACTCTATTTCAAATAATATAAAATGGACTATATACTGTATTTACTGAGTAATACAGACCAATGGGAATACCTAGATACAGATGGGAGGATAGCATTAGAATCGACCTGAAAGAGATAGGGTGTAATGAGGTGGATTGGATATAACTAGCTAAAGATAGGAATTGGATTTAATGATGTGGACTGGAAAGAACTAGCTAAAGATAGAAATTGGATTAATGATGTGGACTGGAAAGAACTAGCTAAAGATAGAAATTGGATTTAATGATGTGGCCTGGATAGAACTAGCTAAAGATAGGAATTGGATCTAATGATGTGGCCTGGATAGAACTAGCTAAAGATAGGAATTGGATCTAATGATGTGGACTGGAAAGAACTAGCTAAAGATAGAAATTGGATTTAATGAGGTGGACTGGATATAACTGGTTCGAGATAAGGATAGAATGTAATGAGGTGGACTGAATAGAACTAGCTCAAGATAAGGATAGGGTGTAATGAGGTGGATTGGATAGAACTAGTTGAAAATAAGGATAGTTAGTGCTCTTTTGTAAGTGTGGCAATGAACTTTCGAGTTCCTAGTGTCATAAAGTAAATAAGTAAACTGGATTACATTAAAGTTTCAGTATGTGTGTATATTTATGGTTTATCATTTATATATATATATATATATATATATATATATATATATATATTATATATATATATATATATATTATATTAGTAAAACATTTAAGTATAGTATGATGTACAGTCAAATTTTCATGAAATAATTTTATTTTAAAGCTACGAGTAGAGAAGTTACTAGATCAACTTCACGTGTCCATTCGTCAGGGCATGTGATTGGCTACTGTCCATTTTAATAAATATAAAAGTTTTTTATTTTCTAAAAAAAAATGTTTCCTATCAACCCGCCTCGGTAGCGTAGTTGGCTAACGCGCTAGTCGTGTTGAGCTCGACTGCCGAGGACGGGGAGATCGAGGTTCGAATCTCGGTTAGGAGAACTGGGGGTGGTTTTCCCTAAATGGTTTTCCACTCTCCCTCCATGCAAATGCGGGTTCACTTTCTCAAATTAAACCTTCCCAATTCCTAATCCATTAGCGTAATTAGTACTTAAAGCGTATAACCCAAACGGGTAGTAAGACGCGGTGCTAAATATTATTAAATATTATTATTTCCTATCAAAATCCTATTTATTGTGTCTCAGGAGGATTGTCATGTGTTTGTGTGATCTCCTGGCTATGCTAGACGGACGTCTTTAATCGCCGGGACCCTGGTATTGGACGGTGCTTAGTGACCTTGAACATTGTCGTCCTACTCCCTCTACACAATGCAGTAAGAAGATTGAAGACAAGAGGTATATTGGCGCCTGTCTACTCGGGCTTGCCGAAGCCTTGATCGGGTCGCTCCATTTGGCGGGTCTGTCTTATATATTATTGCTACTACCCGTGGGATTGTAATCTTACTAGCTTAAGAACTGCAATCACAGGCCAGGTGGGGTGCTCATCATTGACTGGGTGTTGCTTCCATCTTTTCACACTTGTTCAGGGATACACAAATAGTTCCTCCTTGGTGGCGTGTCGTAGAGTGTTGTCAGGGTAAGCAGAGTTAATTGACATTGTACCAGTGACTTGTTCTCATAACTCAGTAGAGCGTTAAATGGGCAGGTTTTCAGGGGAGTACATTCCAAATTAAGGTACGTAGAGCAGAATATATTCAAGATTTGTCAAATGGGGAGCGAGTGAGTGAGAGCGTATTATCATAGGTACAGCTTTATAAAGCTCTGCTTACCATGGCAACACTCCACGATACGACACTGGTAGGTCTGATGACGTTGGATAAACACTTTGCGACCCTCATCCGTGGTAACATGGTATATCTCGTCACCCTCGTAATGGGTTTGTTTGCTGGTGATGGTGAGATCGGGATTCGAGTGTCTATCGGGTGTATACCAAGTGTTTTTTGTATAAATGGTGTACCACTTTCCCTCCATTCTGGTGCAGGTACATTTATTTTAAACTATACCTTACTCATCCGTACGACAGTCGTGTAAAAATAACGGATGGCAAGGACAAGCAGTAAAATGCGCACCACTAAAAATAGTTTAAGAATTTACAAGCCTTTTGATGAAATGGATTCAATCCAATATATAGGTCGACGCCTTAGCTCAGTCGGTAGCATGTCTGATTACTGAGCTAAGGGTCTCAGGTTAAATTCCTGGCATTGCAGAAAAAGTATCAATGGTGAAATAAGTGTTCCGCCTTTCACAGTGAAGAATTAACGACCAGGGACTAGATGTGGTGTCTGTTCTAGATTTAAGTTAGTTTTTAAAGTCGTGTTTTGAAATGATCAGTCGGTTCAAACAGTGCACATTAAATACCTCAATTAAATGGGAGAGAAAAATCTAAAACGATTATTTATAGTATTCAAAAGGGGATTTAGTTGGTTTAAGTCTAAATGTTTTCTTATATGGCTTTCTAAAAGCTAGTTTAGATCGTTAAGTCTGGACGTGATTTATATCAGTGGTTCTTAACCTTTTATTACTCGCGACCTCCTAAATATCCTAAAATATTTTCGCAGCCCCCCTAGTTTTTATTAACATATTAATCGTTAGTATTTATTCTAAAATAGTGGCTTTATTTACTGATTATAATAACAAACAAATAAAAAACTAATTAACTAACCTAAATGTATTAAACGGGACTTCTGCTGTTGGACACTTTCCACTAATTTGTCTATTCGTGTTTCAATTGTATTACTTATTACTATTCGCATGCAGGAATTGATTCGGAGTCGATTTCGCTGCTTCGTTTTAATATTTACCGTTGTGGAAAATCCCTTTTCACATAAATAAGTAGAAACAAAGGGTAGCAAATTTTGAATGGCGATGGTAAACAGCTGGCTATTATATATATACTATCCGTGAGTTCCATTATCCGTGCTTACCCTCCCTTCCATTACCCCGGAAAATTGAGAGTCTACTGTACTTACATGCTTACGATCATCAAATCCTTTCTTCCAAAACGTAACATTTAAGATAATTGACTTCAGTAATGAGCAAAAAAAAGTTTAACTATTTTTTCGAGGTCTCCCAAAAAACCTTTCACAGCCCCCGGACTCCCTGTTAAAACTTGCTGATTTAGATAGTCTTAAGTCTAAGGGATGGTTTAGATAGTTCAGTCTAGGTGATAATTTAAGTCTATTGAGTGGTGTAAGTCTTGAGGTAATTTAGATAGTATAAGTCTAGGGGATGGTTTAGATAGTTCAGTCTAGGTGATAATTTAAGTCTATTGAGTGATGTAAGTCTTGAGGTAATTTAGATAGTATAAGTCTAGGGGATGGTTTAGATAGTTCAGTCTAGGTGATAATTTAAGTCTGTTGAGTGGTGTAAGTCTTGAGGTAATTTAGATTGTATAAGTCTAGGGGATGGTTTAGATAGTTCAGTCTAGTGATAATTTAAGTCTATTGAGTGGTGTAAGTCATGAGGTAATTTAGATAGTATAAGTCTAGGGATGGTTTAGATAGTTCAGTCTGGTTATAATTTAAGTATATTGAGTGGTGTAAATCTTGAGGTGATTTATATAGGTTAAAGTCTAGAGGATGGTTTAGATAGTTTACTGTAAGTCTAGACGATAGTAATTTAGTTAGTCTTGATGAGTCGTTTTGAAACGTGTGAATACAAACTGGTTGTTTCCCCATTAGTGAGTTCTCTTCCCCAAAGTGTTGAGGCCTGTCTTTGAGTATGATGGATGGCCGACAGTTTCACTGTTTGACTGGTTGTCAGATGTACAAACATCTGAGCAATGTAACAGGATACTCGTCTCACGCTGGCTTCATAGAAGATGTTGGCTGAACACAAGGTGCCTTTACGAGAAAAAATATTAGTCCGAGACTCGAGCCAAGTAAGGCTCACGGGACATCTTAAAGGTGTTAAAGTGAGTTTTACTGTTTTAAAAAAAAAAATTGTGAAACAATTCTGTACACTCTAAGGGTGGGAATATAGTAAACGCGAGTTAAGGCCAGCGTTTTTGCAGTTTTTATAGAAAAAATATTTTTTTTTTGCCTACAGTAAATAAAATATTGCTTCAGCAGAAATATAGAGTTTAATGTTTATCACATGGTGATTTCAACAAATTGTTGAATCTCTGTCATGAGCATAGCGGTATTAGATGACAAACTTTTTAAATGAAGAAAAAAAGTTGTCATTCAATTTCAGGAAAACCTTGACAGATTTTCAAAAACTATTTATATCACCATGTGAAGAAAATTAAACTATGTTTTTACTGGAGCAATATTTGATTTACTTTGACCAATGAATGTTTTGCATAGAAACTGCAAAAATACTGCCTTACACACACTCACATCCCACATTATCTTAAATTTTCTGTAGTGATCTTATCAAAACATGACTTAATTTCTGAAAATTTAAAAATGACACCTGGACACGGGAATCAAAACCGGGACCTTTGACTTAGTACGCCAATGCTCTACCAGTGGGCTATCCAGGAGTCGTCCCGTTCTCAGGGTCATTCTTCACTCATAATTTAAGGCAGAGTCTATGATGGATGTGCGGAAATCGTCGGTTTTATTCACGAGATATCAGATAACGCAGCCATCTTCGACTCGGTAGTTGGCTTATTACTGCCACTTGACTTAATTTGATAGAGGAAGGCTATATTTAGGTTTCTAATTTTTTTTCTTTAATCTCAGGAGTACAAATTATCATGTAAAACATATTTGATTTTTTTGAACTTTCAATTCAATATTTTAACTTTTTAATTGTTCAGAAAACTGCTGATAATTTTAGCCTACATTTGGTTGAAAATTATTTTAAAATAATATCAAAAAATTTCTTAAATGATTAAATAATTAATATATTAAAATTGTTTTTATGACTGTACCATTTTTAACTAAGTTTATTTTTAGAAATAAAGTGTGTTCAACCAATAGAGTACAAATGGTTTTCCAACAAAAATAATAAATTCTAAAATCATTTTAAGGCTCGCTTTAACACAATTAAGACCCCATTTCACGGCGGATTAACCGGGAAATTAGATTCATGATCACGCTCAAATTAGATTGTGTCATTTTCGCTTAGCCCAAACGATCAGTTACATGAGTAAACTCTCCTATTTGACCAAACTTCTCGAGATCTGTTCTCTATTGTAACATTACTATTATTTTTATATTCCTTTTAAAAGTTCAATATGAATTTATAATATAAAAGTTTCAACCTTTCAAAAGGACTTGTTTGACTTTGAAATTCCCGTCAATTTTTTGTTCATAAAAATTCACTCTTTGGAGTGAATGAATGACAGTCCATTTGTCAAACGAAATGTTGGGAACGTTTCATACAAACACAGAGAAGGAACACATCACAATTACGTGTGTCAATGTCAAGTTTCATAAAGGTTTATTCAAGGTGGGGACCAATGTTTGCGAGAGGAACATATGGGAGGAAATGTTTGGACGTGGGTGTTATACAAGTACATTATGGCGAGAGAAAAGGAAGTAAGACGCGTAGCACTAAAGAGAAACAAAAAAAGATGAATGAAAAGACATTCTCATAAATTATGTTGCTCATCTTGTTCTGAAGGTGATGTAATCTCTTTATATTTAAATGACTTGTCCAACACCTTAACTAAGCCGGTAGCTTGTATATCTACTGTGTTAAGGGTTCCATTTTGATTCCAGTCAAGGCAAAAAACATAGCAATATATGTTTCCCCCTCAATACTCGTCCAAGTTAAAACTTTAATTACGCTAATGAGTTAAGGTGAGGTAGCTAGACAAAAAACACCCTCAGTAAAATCAGCCAAAATTTAACTCATTAATGCGGGCGATGAAGAAAGTGAAACTTTCTCTTTTACATCAAAAGGACGATCAGAGGATTAGGGTATAGTGTCTTTTCTAGAGTTCAGTTAGTTTTCTAAGTTGTGCATTGGTGTAATATGTTAGTTCAGAAATTTCGATTTAAATGCCCCAAATAAATACACATATATATTATTTTATTAGATATAGATAGATATTTAGATAGATGGGTATTATTAGATATAATATGTTATCTACATTTGTTCTGTCAACACACGGTCGCTAATTTACGGGGGAATTCTAGGAACAATGACTTTCAGATGCAGTAGTAACAGGTGTTTTCAAGTTGAGCAGTAGTAACAGGGTGTTTTCAAGTTGACTCGGGTAAAACAAAGCTGGGAAATAAAACAGGAGCCTACTCTTACGTCACAGTTGTACATAAGAATTCTTCCCCGCGTGGGTTGGACAGATTCTGGGAGGGAGTTGAGAGGGGTGCACCTTCGAACATGAAAGGTAAGCCTTGCTATCTTTCAGGCTAAAAAGAGTGTACTGTATGTACAGTAGTTAAAATACAACGCTTTGTGAACCTGTACGTCTGACACCCAACTTTAAAAATCGTATATGTATTTAGTTTCATGTTAATTAATTGAATGGGTACTTTTACGAAATAAGCACCAATAAAATGTAAGGATAGTAATACGTTTATTGTAAGAATTTAACTATTTTCTTTCGTTACTTGTAGATATTAGTTTAATCTAAATATTTTAACTTGTTAGTAGGAATTTTATGTATGTGTGAAACGCCGCCCCCTTTCTGTTATAGCAGACTAATTATTATATGGCTGGATTACACTTATCTTTAACAATGGCACTCTTTTACAGTATAATGTTTTTTTCGCAGAAACATTTCACTCAGGGGTCGGGAAATCTTATGTCCCGAGGGCCAATAGAAAAGGTCTAGACTATACAAGGGACGTAATGATATTTCAAAGAAATCATTTTATGCCGGTGGGCACGAGGACAAAGACGTCAATCTTGTCTGGTTTCCTTTGTCGGTGACAGGGATGCCTAGGTTCTAATACCGCACGGATGTATTGACATTATTTTTCTTAGGTGGTATTCACACTCTCTGGTCATGAAAATTTGGGTTAATTTCTTTTAAAGTCTAACTTCGTAACACCTATCCAATTAATGGAAATACTGTGCATTGGTATATTGAACGAGGCACCGTGAACGTGTGTACAGTAGCCCCATGGCTTCTTTGGTGCTGACTGACAGCTCACAACTGACTTCTGACAGTCAAAATTTAGGTATATACCTAAAATTTAGACCTTCAGAAGTGACAGCTGCTAAAAACATGTTTTTTCAGATCATATGGTTCGGCGTAGGGATACATAATTTTGTCTGGTAACTTTTCAAAGCTTTTAGCTGTCAGCTGTGAGCTGTCAGGCAGCACCAAAGAAGCCATGGGGCTACTGTATGTGTGTATATTTACATACACATTTGTGAACTATTGCAGGCTACAGATATTTTTATTGAGACTAACAATTGCCTGTATCCCTTTACCATGTACCAGTACAAAGAGGCCTATTAATCATAGTGTCTGACATTATTTCTTAATTAAAGAGTATATTTAGACATCTTTGAGTTGTATGAGCTAATTTCTCACTGTCCATTTTTAGTAAATAATAATGCACTGCCAGGTATCGTGGGCCACCAAATTGCATCTCGTGGGCCCTGAATGGGACCGTCGCATGCGGACCGTTGTTTTGTGATCCCTACTACCAAATTAAGTTTCACCACCATTAGACTCACACTTCATTTAATAATACTATTAAATGTCTATTATGTAAGAAATATCGTATTTCTCTTGTATTTCTTCCTAATGAAACCCAAGATAAGGTTAAGGCTGTACAAAGTGATATTTATTTCTAAATTACTTTTAATCTGTGACCTTTATAAACAATAAAATTAAAAATGTTTGACCTGCTTCAGTGGCCGAATGGTATTAGGCGTCACTCTCGTGTTTGAATGGCCTGCTAGGTTAAAATCCCGGTTGGGTCTTAAAGGTGTTTTTTTCTCTCTAAAGTTTTAGAAATGTCATGATTGACAAGGACGTGGGTACTCAGTTGATAGTATTTTTATGTTGCGTGTCCCCGTGTTAATTACTGCCCGTCTGGGACATTGGGACTAGGAAGGTACAATTTAAAGGAAGTGTACTATCGACAAACCATGTTAAGATATACGAGCACGGTGACTAGACGTTTTCCTCTTCCCGAACATGTCCTAAATTTTAACCCTCTGCCCGATGTTAGGTGGGAATTTTCAAAAATTAAAAAATTACCTTCATTTTGACAAAATAAATAAATTTTTTATTTGGTGTTATTTGCTCTCAAAGTGATCTGATATTTCAGTTATCATAAGACATTTTCGTCGGCAAATTTGCCAAGCGGTGTTCACGTGGTAAAATTTGTGATTTCTACTGGCCTCGTAAATGCCGTCAGCAACTAATCACAGAAAGAATACTTATACTTTACTGTTCTTTCTGTAGCGCGCGCGTCCTACATTTTGGGAGTTATTGTATTTCTTTGCGCCAAAGGTGGTCATCCTGTATACGAGACAGATGTATTTGTACGTATCCATCCACCAATGTGGATTCACCAACCTTATTTTTGTTCTGAATTGGTGTAGGATACTATTAGAAAACTCAATCACTATTTACTCAAATATATATTTTTTAGATTTTGTTGGATATTTGACAATACACACAAAAACAAGGCCCGAAAATTGATGATATTGCATCTTTTTTTTGTGTGAAGTCGACCGACATTGATAACCTTTATATGAACATATTATTTTATGACAACCTGGTATTAATTTTATTTTTTAGAGATTCGAAGGATTTTACCATTTATACTATTTTGGGGCATTTTGTTTTAGCAATTTTGGGGCTTTTTTTCTCTTATCATGCATTTTATGTTATTATTACAATCATTACATAAACATCTTAATACACAACGGATAGTTTTAATGCACAAATTCACTATCTACATTTACTTAGAGAATTAATTTTCTAGTGTAATAATTAGTACGGCCAGACATGAAACAATGTGAATAGCTTAATGTTTTATGACAGTAAAAGTGACTCTTTAGAAGACATTGAAGAGTTCCATTCACCAGTTGAAATCACTTCAGGTCTGCTCCAATAACATCAGTGGATGTAGAGCACAGTTTCTCCAGGTACAAAAACTAAGAACAAAAGGTTGATAATCACCAATCATTAATACCTGAGAATCTGAAGATGATTTTCGTTGTGCATTGCAATGTAGAATAGGGTAAATCTTTTTCGTGCACACAAATGTTTTGCCTAGTTTATTAATTTTAATAGTATAATGGTCATACAATTTATTATTTCTTTATTTCGTTGCAGGATTCCCAACCATTATCCTAAACGGAAAAAAAGAAAATATGATTTTAAACGTTGAAAGTATATACTATATATATATATATATATATATATATATATATATATATATATATATATATATATATATATATATATACTCAACGTTTTAAATGTATTATTTGATTTTTAAAATAATTTTTTTCATTTTTTATTATAAAAAACCTAGTTTTAAGTAAGTCTTTTTGTTTCCAAACGATTTTTTTTTTAATTTTTGAGAGCATTAATACACAATTTTAAAGTGAATTTTTTTTATTTCTAAGGGCATCAACTTCCGGAACCTGCATATAGCTAATGGCAACATTTAAGAACGGGATTGAAAACTAGACATATTTTCAACAAATGAACTCGTTAGTTACATTAGATAAGCAGTTAAAGGAATCGGCCATAAATCTAGAAGAGCCGGGTTCGACTTTGAGTGGGGTTAAGGAAGTTTAGTAATTGTAAATACTGTACCTTGATGTATATACTTCGGTGTTTTTATTGGTGCATCACTTACTTCTTGAAATTGTTTTTGTAGTCACATGGGTACAGGAACAATTATTTCAGGGGGTAAGTGACGCACCACTTAGTTTTATTAATCATGAAATATATTTTGACTATAGCAAATCTGAAAAAGCAAATCAACCTAGATTTGACGTGATATCATATACTTTTAAACTACTTTATTTTCCTTTGTTACAGCTTTGTATTTGTATAACTTACCACTAAAACTTTATTTCAAAATTATAAAAACTGTTTTAACTTCAAATTTGTACGTATGTCCCTTTTTTTAAATGAAGTTCTGGAAGGGTTTTTTATGGGATACAGTATACACTGGTGTAGAGTATTGTACATTTAGTTCTAGGTTGTTTGTATGTCATTTACGAACATAGTCCGTGTGTTTACGAATTGGGAGTTAAATACCCTAATACCCGTGGTCGAATAGTCTTAAGGTGTCACTCTCACAATAGGCTTGACTACCGATGGCTGGGAAACCCAGGTTCTAATCCCAGTCGGGTGTATTAAAATTGATTTTTCTTATTTAGTTTTTCACTCTCACTTCAAGCAAAAGCTGTTAAACTTCCTCTAAACTCAACCTTCTTATCCCAAACATATTACAGTAATTATAAGGCTACATAAGCGTATGACAAACACGGGTAGTAAGACACGGTTATATAAAAAAAGCTATAAAAATCAAATCTGAGTCTTCTCGCTGTAAAAATGTTTGAAATGGCGTGGACAATTGTTTCACTACAATAAGGAAGTACCGTGTGGGTGACGGTTAGATTACATCCAGCGACAAACAAGTTGTTACCCAAGAAACGTTGCGACAGACTGGATAGTAACCGAGTGTATCCCGACACAATGGCGTTTTAATAGAAGAGCAAAGCAACCGCATAGTTGATAATAGCAGCAATTAAGTGAGTACTTAAGCGATTCCCAGAAAAAGCAAATGCAGTTTTCGTTGGAATACTGCAACATTGGTTGAAGGACGTAGAAGGTCGAAGGCGCAATCCAATAAGCATCTCTTAGTAGCTGAAGTTACATAACGAAGTATATTATAAAACAATTTAGCTTAATTTCTGATAGAACATAATCAATCAACCACAATTTTAAATTACACTAGGAAAATATATTTGAACATTAATTTTTAACAAATCAAACTCTGTTAACACACCTGTACATAATTTATTTTAAAAATAAATTCAAATAATGGTTTTAAACTACGGAGAGATCGGGATCGAATCTCGGTCGAGTACAATGAGAATGTTTTTTTCCTAAATGTTTTTCCACGTTCCTTTCATGCAAATACGGGTAAATTACCTCTAAAATACTTCCTTCCTCATCTTACTTTATTAGAGTAATTATCATATATGTGTAATACCTGAGCGGGTAGTAAGATGCGGGGATAAAAATAACTAAAATAATTTATATGATAAATAATCTAAATGTGTATTATTGTGTTTACCTTCACCGGTGATCCCACGGACGGAAAAGCACCAGTATCGTCTTGTCTGATTTACAAACTACGGGGAAGTTAGGGTTAAAATTCCATTCAATTGCTCTTCAAGGATTATTTTCAAAAGGTTTTCCTTTTTCTTCTTCCGCTCTAGTTCATGTTCACGCCCTTTAAAATACAGTAATACCTTCCATATTCCTATTAGTGTAATTATGCGGATAGTCCGTTCTGGTAGTAAGATACGGTATACTAAAAACACTTTTCACTTCTCTACCCTTCATTATACACCCTCTCTCCACTCCATCCCACCGAGTCACTACCATTAACCAAATTCTTAAGAATGCCAAGTGCTCTTAATTATATTCTGGTAGAAATACACTTTTATAAAATACAAATATATTTTGTTTGCTGTCAACATTGATAAAATTATATTAGTTTATTAGTATATTTAATATAAATTGACATTATGCATCAAAAGTTACAATCACAGATCAAATTACTTAATGTATAAATATATAAAGATTGTTTAAGTTCATTTTGAAAGTATTTGAAAATTGTGTTCCTATCTGAGTCTGACTGTAAATTAAATTTAATTAAGTAGCGGGTCTGAGTTATTGAAGCTCAAGGCTATTAAAAAGAATTTCACCCCTTGAAAGGTGTTCTTTAGAATTTGGCTGAATTCTTATATAGGTACTCAATGTGGACACTCGTGATAATACCAGCTACAAAATATTGAAAACAAAATAAATTGTTATTGTTAAAAAAACTTTAAACTTGTCCTACATTCCTCACCCTAATTACGCCATTAGAAATCAGCATTAATTACTTTTTGAATTACAACCTACCAATTGAAGAGGTGATGAATTAAGCTCAGTTAGAATGTTTAAAATCGGCCCTTAATAATTATAATTGCATTATGAGTTTATCAGCGGTAGTTATGTTTATTCCTACCATTATCGTAATTAGTAGCGAATCATACGCTTCACTCACTCAACAAAACAAGCCTGCGAGTCTGCAACACACAATATACCCACCGAATGGGTCTCTGAACAAGTCGTGTACACCTAACTTATTAGTCTAATTAACACGCAATTAATGTAAATAGGTCGTTATAAACGTGAAAACCGGTATTAATACTCATCTCACTGGTTTTCAATGTGATAAATACTATATTACGTATAAGTGGACTTCCATTCATTCGATGAATAGCAACAATTGGAATCTGTAATTAAAATTATGATTTTATTTTTCTTAAGGCCACGTATTCTCTTTGTTTATGTGCACAATGTCTCCAATACTGTTGAGTTTTATAATAATTAGAGTATAATATTATATCACTTTTTTCTTTTACAGCACTACGTCTTACCACTCGTTTGTGTTATACGCCTATAAGTCATTCACGAGCTAAGTTTACCTGGATAACAGCTCTAAATGTTACTAAAAGTAATCCCTAATATATCACTACGCCAACAGCTGACATCTATCACTTTGGATGACTGTAATGAAAACAGATGGTAGTATATTAATGTGATAGTTAACCACAGTAATTTAGGCCAATATTATTTATATATTTATTTGAGGTCGGACACAAAGTTTATTTATAGTTTTATTCCCCTTAAAAAATATATTAACACCACTTTCACAAAAACTTCTAACGAACAAAGCTTCAAAATGGCCACTGACGAATCTAAACCAAATGATTGACCATAACGGTAAACAAGTTTTTTACAATGATGCAGACACGCAGTTGATGAAAATATTTTATTCAGTTAAATATTTCAAAATACGATAAAATAATCATAAAATCATTTATTGTATGTAAAAAAATGACAACCATTTTCTCTTTTCCAAGTAAATACGATGCCTGTATTAAAATATATTGATGTGTGCACTATATTACACAAAATCAGTAACGTTCCAAAACGAAAAATAAGTACTTTTAATTATGTTTAAAATATTGTTTCGAGTTGGATAAAAATAAATTATTTAAAAAAATTAAATAGTATGAGAAAACTTAAGCTTGCGTTATTTTAAATGTAATATATAACAAGTAATTAAAGATCTTTACATTTATAACAAAACTGTGATCTTTTACACGTGTTGGCAACCCAAAACCTAAACATATGATTTTCGAACTGTCATCCAGGTAAAGACCTATCGTGAATGCCGTATATGTATCTATTACTCTAATATGTTAGTGATTAAAAAGCTTAAATTTAGAGGAAATATGTAAATATACCAGCCTTTACGTGGAAAAAGAGCTGAAAGCCGTTTAGGGAAAACACACTCTCAAAACACCCGACCGAGACCTACTAGCTCAAATCTCCCCGTCACAGGCAGTCTAGTCTATTGCGAGAGTGACGCCTTAGACCATGCAGTCAACAAAACACCTTAGAGCTATAAATAATCCAATCTAACGAGATGAAGCCACTGTTGAGGCAGTGAAAGGTGGTTCCACTTGTTGGACGGTAGTGGGACGATTCGAATGACGCTAGGGATTTTTCAAAGTACGCGCAACAGTAAGTCTGATTCAAAGATGAGAGCTTTGTGTGGAAATGGAAGGACAACGTGTAAAACACCCTTTTAAGTGATAGGATAGTAAATTTATGCCATATAAACCCAAGTAATATTTAATTTTTTATCCTAATTTTTGTTATTACCTAAAGACAACATTTCCTATATCGTGTGAGTTGGTCCGCGGACTTAGTTTTACTAAGACTTTAGGATCTTGTACTACTCATTAAAATAAGTAAAGTTCTTACCCCCACCCTCTTTTTTACCCTATGGATATTTGACACCTTATCTCAATCGGTAGCGTGTCTGTGTTCTGAACTAAGGATCCCGGGCTAGATTCCCGACAGGGTCGAAAGTGTATCATTGATGAAAATATGGGTTTACCATTTCACATTGATAAATTAACAGCCGGGGACTGTATTTTGTGCCTGTCCTAATCTTCAGTTCGATTATAAAGCATCACAACTTGTGAATGTGGGGAATGCCAGGCCTCCGCCGTGGTTCGGATTCCACGTTAAACTCTAGGTCCTCCATCTCATCTCACAATCACCCTACCATTACATATTAGCGTAAGTGCGTATAACCCGAACGGGTAGTAAGACGCGGTGCTACTAATAATAATAAAGCGTTTGAAGCATATGATTTACCACTCTAAACACTAAAAGGAGTTAGAAATATCGATAATATAAACAAAATAGAAATCAACAAACAGCTTATTTGCGGGAAAAATATGTTAACAAGCCGTAAAACCTAGCCAATTATGTAGTAGATAGATTTAAATTTCATTTTCAAGTAAATGAAAAATGACAAACATGGATATGGGAATCGAGACCAAGATCTTTGACTTTGATTGTCAATGCTCTATCACTGAGCCATCCAGGTTCGTCTCATATCCAAGAGCATCTTACACTAGTTGTTGGTGTATTGGTCTTAGTGTGGAAATTGTGGTACGAGATCAATTAGGATGGATTAGTGTAGATCATTGGTACACAAAGTCAAAGGTCCCGGTTCAATTTCCGTCTATAAGTTGTCATTTTCAATAATTGAACTAAATTAAGTATCAGGTTGATCGTATGAATAAACCATCACGTATCAGTTTCTGTGATACGAATGAATTAGTAGAGTAAAGTCTACCTCGGTGGCCTTGAGGTAAAGTGTTCGTCTCAGGACCCCATGTCCGCCCAGCCCGGGTAGACGGATTTTTCTTGAGCGATGAAAATCCGTAGCACAACTTCCTTCGGAGGGGAAATAGAGCCGTCAGTCCCATGTAGATTGTGTCATGTAAAATAACCTTGGAAGGTATGAAAAAATATATTTCTCGGAAAAATGGGTAGGTCCTTTCACTCTCGCTCATAGAAATTCTAGTAATTCAAAGAATGCACGTTTAATAGGTACCTCAAAAACCCGCCTCGGTGGCGTAGTTGGCTAACGCGCTTATCGTGTTGAGCTTGACTGCTGAGAACGAGCAGTTCGAGGTTCGAATCTCGGTCGGGTGAACTGGGGGTGATCTTTTCTAAATGGTTTTCCACTCTCCCTCCACGCAAATGTGGGTTCGCTTCCTCTAACTCAACCTTTACAATTCCTAATCCATTAAAGTAATTAGTACTTAAAGCGTATAACCCGAACGCGGTGCTAAATATTATTATTACCTCAAAAAAAAAAAAAAAGTGTTAAATTTGTTTAATTTTTTAAAATAATTTTAATAGATGAGATTTCATAATGGTAGGATTATTTGTACCGTTACTAGTAGGTACAGCACAAGGATTATTATAAGACTTGACTAAAATAAGAAAATATGGATATGTAAAAGTGTTTTTAATAGTCTTACCAGCGTATAGCCCGAACGGGTAGTAAGATGCGGTGCTAAATATTATTATAATATTCTTACCTCTAAATAAAATAAAAGTAAAAGCAAATCAAGTCATTCAAGCTACATAAAATATAGAGAATCTTGTTTCATGATAAAGTATTAAGATCTGTATTATTTTGGAATAGCACAGACTGAGATGATTAATTTCAAAGTTGAGCTATAAATAATACTGTGTAGTACAAAAGTGCTTTGCTACCTTTTCATTTTTCAAATTAATTTTTAATCAAATTAAATGTGAAAATCAATCTCATCTTATGAAGCACACCCCTAACTAGTGGAATTTATGGCCATCGCTTAAGAGCCCATCTCACCCAACGGATGAAACTTAGCTTAATCATACAGTTCAAACCAAACATTCCATCTTATTATATAGTCTTGTAATTAGGAACAAAATAAATATATAGGTGGATAGTAAACTACCATTGAATATATTTCCTCGTGAATAAACCATTGTATTTTTAATAATCATATAAAATACAATTCATAACTAAATTTTATCAACATTTTGATAGCTATTTCTAGAAAAATTCAAATGTTCAATTTTGACGTCACTTAACTAACCTTATATATATATTAAGAAACACGAAAATAAATTCTTGCTCATCATGTAAAGCACTCCCCAGATTTCCATTTTTGACAAAATCATAAATGCCATTTTGAAAATATTTTAAAATTTCGAAAATTAGTCATCATTCAACAGTAAACTAAGCCCTACTCTTAAATTAACGATTTGAATCAAAATTACGATTTAGTATCGAAGTATAACCATATTACATAAAAAAATATCCAGTTTGAATGAAATCCATTTAACCGTTTCGGTTTTAGACCAGGATATAGGCGTACATTCAAAATAGTAAGACACAAAAGTATTTTAGTTCTTGGACACATAAAACATCAAAATCAATTGTAATCTCTAGTTCTACAATGTTTACGATTACAATACTTTCTCTTTATTAAAGAGAAAAATCCTGTACGTGAGTTGATTTTTGCGGCCCTTCTTAAAAAGGCTGGATATGTTAGTAGAATTTTTTTATATATTTAAAAAACTTAGAAATCCATTTCCCCCAAGGTGCCACTGATAGGGTGGCTAATGCCATCAACATATCTCATCTATATTTTCTTCCGCTCCGCATAACGCGCGGTGGAATCGTTTATCCTACTGGGTCAAAGGTGCCTTGCACATGCTGAACGCGATGAACATTAGGAACAAGTCCAAAGGCGCAGTTGAGGTTCTTTGCCTTAGAACTCAGATAGGATTAGTAGCGCTCTATGCAACATCACCTTCAACAGGACTGAACAAGGGTGCTACAATCCAACTTTAATAGAAAGGGTCGTTTATGCAAGCCCAACATAATTTTTGAGGCCAACATTGATAACATTTTATTACCATTTTAGTATTATTGTGTTATTGCTATTGATATAGTATATCTAAAGTGACAGCTGCAGTTCACATGAGTTGACTTAATAATGAGTGAAAGTAGATATAATAGCATTTCATTGACCTCAGTGGTCTTGGGTTAAAGTGTTCGTCCGATGTTAACGAGTTCAAACCCAGACAAGGTCGATGAATTTTTCTTGAGCGATAAAAATATGTAACACAACTTCCTTCGGCTGGGAAGTAAAGCTGTTTGTTCCATGTCTATTTTGGTATGTAAAAGAACCCTGTAAGTCATGTAAAAGTACCTTAAGACGCTCGTTTGTAAAATTCATTGTTTCCCCGGGTTAGGTCCCGCGCGTAACAGCCGACTAGATAGTTGATCGGGTGAGGTGTTCGCGCACATGCGACACAAAAGATGTCCAATCTAATCCTTTTTCCTATAGTCACGTCATGGAATTGGTAGAAACAGATTCTATATGAGAACTAGTAATCCACCGAAGAAAAATTAAACGTGAAAATAACAGCAGTGGATACATCAGTTACCAAGTCAACGAGCAATAAAGGTCAATTCTACAAGTTGTATAATGATTTCCGGGCTTATCCAAATACATTTTTTAATTATTATAGAATCAGTATAGGGAGTTTTGATTCACTTGTTTCTCTTGGGGCATTAAAAAATCGATCAAAACATCAAATGGAGATATTGTTACATCCTCCCAGAAGAGAGATTATCGAATACTTTGAGGAGATAAATGAAGTCTGCTTATTATTCGTCACTAGTGCGCGCGAACATGTGAGAAGCTGTAGGTTACTGTCAAGATGGCCAACTATTGAGCTGCACTAAGTTTGTTGCAAAACACAAATTATTTAATCGGCTAAGTGGATAGTTTCCTGTGCGCGCGCTCACATATAGATCAATGGGTATCAATGTGACAGTTAAATAGTTTGCCGACTTAAGGTTGCCTGTGCACGCGGGGACTTCATATCAGGGAGATCATCCTGCTGTAAAACAGGTATGTCAAAACAAATATGGCTGAGTTATTGTGAATTACCATGGATAAGAAAAGAGTCAATCCCGCATTAGCGAGATAAGATTTGGAAAAGAAGAAGAAAACATCTGATAGCATTTATGTACACCAAATAAAACCCTTCCTGTGAAAACTAACTGTATCCTATCAAAGATTTACAAAATAATGTAATGTGACTATTTGAGAAGCGCTTATTCAATTTAGTTAGTTGACGGACGTTTACCTCACTTTTATTTTGTCCACATTCTGTCTAATCCATCACTTAAGAAACATCAACCCTATAGTGGTACATTTTACTCCTCAACGGAAATGAGCCTGCTACCTACTTTAGTGTCTGAGTTAAAAAGTTTAAACGTGCATCGGTAGTCTTACGGACTAAAGGACAAGCTCGCTAATCTTGTTTACTGGTGAATGAGAGATCAATGATCGAATCCCGGCCCGGTGTACAAGGGTAAGTTTTCTTAAATGGTTTCCCACTCCACTTTCACACATCATAGAAATAATTATTTCCTTTAAATTATACCTTTTTCTTCCCTAGCTATTATTATTAGCACCAGTCTTACTACCCGTTGGGTTATACGCACTTATGCTAATGTGTAATGGTAGGTTGATTGTAAGATGAAATGGAGTGCCTAC
>JBCFYV010011172.1:112932857-112994406 GCA_039000515.1 Timema cristinae
TATTAGTAAACTACTTCCAAATTAAACCTAACTTAAGACAACATATTTACCACTAAATAGCCAATCCATTCGTGTGGATTTAGCTATGTGAATAGCAAGAGAATTATATGTACACTGATGTTAATTATAATTAATTAACTATTTACCATTTGGATTTGAGTAAGAGCCTTCTAGATTTGTAGTCAGCCTAGCTAAAAACCCAACCACAAGGATAGATGATGTAGCGTTAAGTGTTGACAATAATAAATTATACAAAAAAGTAGTTTGTTCGTAAGGCTGATGCACTTTTCCTGGACACAATGAACTTTGAACCTTTAACAAAACTATCACAATCCAGATCAAAATTCTGTGGAAAGGAGGGAAAATCAAACTATAGGGTGTTTTCAATTCTTTGTGGCGTTAGGAGTCCGTCTTGGAAAAATGTCGGACCACATATCATTCATTCATTGATATCTTGGGAGTCGTGAAGTTGCCAAGTAAATCATAATTAAAACATTTAAGGGTGACCACCTCTGTGGTCTAGTGGCCAGAGTTACTGGCTACAAATAAAGAGATCGTGGGTTAGATCCCCGACTCTTCCAGAATTTTTCTCTGAAACAATATGTCTCGAACGTGATCAAACTCAGCCTCGTGAGGACAAACGAGGAGTTATTTAATAAATAACTAGCAGCTCTGGCCCTAGAAAAATGAGATTCAAGCCCCGTTGTGCTGACCACATGACAGCCTCCATCAGTAAATGTTGGTAATGCATTCGCTAACGGCAACGGCCGCTTGGTCGGTGTAGCTCACTTACGGGCTCACACTATGGAGTTGTTGGCGTGAAGGGGGCGAGTTTTCTTATAAGTACCCTTCGTTTACCCTAAAAGTTAGTAATATTACCCCACCAGGTTGCATTGTGGTGCATATAAAGATAGGCTTATAAATCATAATGTAATCAGATAAGGTAAGACTGCTTGCTACCTTCCAAAGTAAAATGGAGTGTGGTTAAATAACACTAATTATTAAGAGTTAGCATTATAATTAATTACTGCATCGTGTGTCCTAAAGTTCAAAAATATTTGGCGTGAATAATACATTTCGACTTTGCCCTCTAAGCCGTAGTGTAAGTAGCACAGATTCTACATTTACGAAGTTTGATATCTTTTGTAAAATAAAACCTCAAACTTAGATAGTTATTGAAGGTTAAGGTTAACCAACTTGTCGTTGCTTATTATTTATGTAATTTTAATATAGCTTTGACTTTCTGTATGTATTACTTACTCTAACGCCAATTATCCGTAGGATTCCCTTGGATCTTTATAGGGCTACGTAAAGCCACGTCGGTGGTCACGTGGTAAAGCTGTATCAGGTTTTCTGGTGACGGGAAGGATGGGGATTGATTATCTTTAAGGTGTACCGAGTTTGTTTTCTAAATGTTTTTTCCCATCATTCCTCTAAGCAAATTTGGATACATTTTCTTAAATTTTACCGCTCTCGTCCCTAGCACATTACCGTAGTAAATATGTTTGCATATAGTCCAATGGAAAGTAGAGGCAGTGATTTTTTAAATATAATTTTATCTCTAAATTTATCAAATGTAACTTATTATATTTTATTAAATTACATTCCATGAAAATTTGTATTTTCAAACTGTTGATATGATCAAGGTCATATTGACTGTTGGTAAGCTCTTTAATTAAGCAAATAACCCGTTTCGGTGACCGCGTGGTCTAACGCGCTACTTTTTCAGTAGACTAAACTGACAATAACGGGGAGATCAAGGCTTGAATCTAAGTCAGGTGTGCTGAGGTATTTTTCCTAAATGGTATTCCACTCTCCCTACACGCAAATGCGGGTACACTTCCTGTGAATATAAAATTCCTTACCTCTAAAACTATTAGCGTAATTAGTACATAAGCGTATAATCTGAACGGGTAGTAAAAGGCAGTGCTTAAAAATGTGTAAACACATTGTATTATTGTTATTATTATTATTGGTCTCCTAGCACTGGTGGTCACGCAGTCTAAGACGTTATACTTGCATTGGGTCACCTTTGAGAGGGAGGTTGAGGTTTGAATCCCAGCCTCACGCAGTGGGTGAGAATTTGCCTCATAATGAATGTCCAATAAAGTGGTTTGAAACAGTCATTTTTAACGTAAGTAGGGGCCTAGTGAGTGCCCTCTTGGAAATAGTGGCAAACTTAATTTTTTTAAATTATATTAAACTCAATTATATTTATACTATTTTACCTTTTTTCCTGTTTCTTAACTTAGAACTTACCTTGCATTAGAATTATTTTTTTAATTATGGTTGATTTGTGTTTGAGTGTTTGTTACGAGTTTTACTTAAACTTCTGGTTTTCACAAATTAATCAAATTAATCCAGGGAAACAATTTTAGGAGGATAAATCTTAAGATTATGCACCAGCATTCTCCTGCACAAATAATGGAAAACCGCGAATTGATAATATTCCTAGTGTACTCAGCTCCGAAGCTCCCAACCTCTAATATCCTAATAATGAGTGCAAACCAATACATCAGGCCTCCAGGTTAAATTTGAACATTTCTACCCAAACTGGCGAGTCTGCGTCTACGAGGCGCATGCGCCATATTTCCAGGTGAGCCAACTAATAAATAAGGTTGACGTCACCGACCCCGTGGAGTGAGTCACACCTTGATAGATCTGGTGCATCCATAAGGTCCCAAAGGAAGATGATAAACAAGTCACATCCATCCGAGGGAGAAGATGTCGTCGACCTGCATTGTTTTAATAGTTCAGGGTCACTGCCTGCGCTTGGGCACGCATCGTGGTTAATAATAATAATAATAATAAACATGTACGGCGTATGCTTGTGCGATGACATCTGGAGTGAGATGGAACTGATGCCTGGGGCTCTTCCCGTGTGACCGGATGAATATAAGGTTAGACTGTGGGGACCCTAGCTCGATCTTGGCTGGTGCCTTAAAATATTTTTCCCCTCGTTAAATTGTAAGTTAAGGTATTCGTTTTATAAAAATACTGAGTTAGGATAACTTTGGGGAGTTCATTAAACTATATACTCAAAGTCTTGTAACAAGACGTTAAAACCATAGTTCCTTTCATTAGTTCCAACTTTGTTTTATTGTGTCACCGGTAGCATCCATAAAACTGCATCGGTGAGGATGTCAAGCCCGTTCAGTTTTCAATTTACAGGGAGGTCGGAGTTCAAAACCTACCTGAGCTGATGTACTGAGGGTGGTTTTCCTGAATGTTTTCCCTCGCTTCTTATACGTAAATGCGGTTACATTTTCTACCAATGCTACCTTACTCGTCTCTACCTTATTAGTGTAACTATATTATAGCCCTATGATGGAAAGTGAGGGGGTAAAGGGGGGGAGAGACGCGATAGGAAAATAAATAGTATCAACTATAAAGAGAGTTGAGATATTAACCAGTATAGTCTGGCCTCGAGCCAGGAGCTTGTGTGTCAGAGTTATAGTTGGTTCACGGTAACTTTGGTTCTTGTGCCGGTCTAAAAGTAGCTTGAAACTTATCTACGAGACGGAACTCTATTAACACTTCGTCAAGTGAAATCGATTTAAATCTGTGGCCGGCAACCTTTTTGGGCCCAGATCGACTTCGAAACGTATCAAAGGTCGCGCGATCACACATAGTTTCTACATTCTCCTTTGGATTTAATGTTCTTGTCTATAAATCTTGTTTTATTCCTTGAATTAATTCTTTACTCAAATACTTATGTCCCCACTTTTCTAGAAAGAGAATATACATTTTCATATTAAATCATTTAAATTTCTTATGACAATATAGATTATACCAATCAAGGTTATTTTGGTCACGCTCAAATATTATCTGAAAGTACTTAGTGTGTTTGCGAGTTTAGAAGACTCAAATATCGACTTTAAACGACGATGTAGTTTTATTACGCGATCGACAGAAAATTGCCGTGAAATCGACCGGTCAATCGCGATCGACTAGTTGCAAACCCCTATTGTATACATACGTACCTAATCACGCCGTTGTCTTACGGGGTATCCTAGGAACTGTACATATAGCTCAAAAAACAACTCTGTACTTATTATTATTATTATTATTATTAGCACCACGTCTTACTACCCGTTCGGGTTATACGCACTTACGCTAATGTGTAATGGTAGGGTGATTGTGAGATGAAATGGAGGACCTACAGTTTAACGTGGAATCCGAACCACGGTGGAGGCCTGGCATTCCCCACATTCACAAGATGTCTTGTACTCTGTACTTACTAACTTCCTCCCCACTTCCCTATCCGTGCATACTCCCTTCGCTTCAACAACATCCATACACCGAGTCATATATGCTCTTTTATTATTAAAACCGTGAATTAATGTATGTATATATATATACATTTAACGTTAAAACTCTTAATGTTTCCCTTTTTTACACATTCGTCTATAACATTTAGCCACGTCTTACGTAGCCTACTCCTTCCTTTTGATCCACACACTCTACCTTCATATATTTGCTTCGTCATTCGATCCACACTCATCCTCTAAACTTGTCAAAGTGACCAAAACGTATCTGCTAAGAGTATATTTGTTTTTATAATCCTGTGAGAAGTCGATCAATCGAAGAAAATAAAATATACTAATTTTAATAAGCTTGTTAATAAATGGTTGTATGTTAATAAACAAGCAATCAAAAAATATATAACGGGAACTTCAGTAATATAAAATATATTTTAAAGTTATAAAAATAAACATAAAAGTTAAAGAGCCCTTGTTAAATACCAAACATATATAACATATTAAAACATGAAAAAATAGGTTTTTACTAAATAAAATGTATAATGATTCATTATCAAGGTTGGTATTATATTGTCTATTTTTTTTATAATATTATAATTAAGCATGTGGATGCTGCTAGAAGAATATTTATGATTATTTTGGTGGATAAACCTGTTCTAACTTATGAAATTAAGTAGAAAATTAAATTAATCTGGGGGTTAAATTGATTTGAAAATTTGATTTGAAATAATTACATGTATACTGATAATAATTAGTATAGAGTAGTAGTACCACGTCTTACTACCCAGTCAGTTTGTACGCACTTACGCTAATGTGTAATGGTAGGGTGATTGTGAGATGAAATGGAGGACCTACAGTTTAACGTGGAATCTGAACCATGGTGGAGGCCTGGCATTCCACACATTCACAATTTGTGATTAATACACGTCTTGCCAGAGGTGAAGGAAGGGTTTGGTAATCAGATAAATCTGTGCCGGGACCGAGGATTGAACCCCGGACCCCTGCACAGAAGTCCGACACCTTACCCCTAGACCACCAGGTCACCCTGTATAGTAATCAATTGAATAAATGATTACTCCTCTCATCTGTATTCCAGTTCCCGTTTTTACTGTCAGAAAAACAAAAGGAACAAGCTACCTTGAATAGGTAGTAGCAAGAAGTTACCTTATCGGCTATCGCGCGTTCTGCCAATGGGCAATGGTCTCTAGTAGCTTCCTTTCTTCCCTGGGAAACGCGAGAACATTAATTACTTGATTTAATCCAACGTGTGGACGATACAGGTAATTAACCGGCGTGCGTATACTTTTATTGGCTAATTTAGCACGCTAATAGATTTTCTTGGAAAGTTTCTATTCATGACGTCTTCATTTAGCGAGGATGAATCTACAGACGGTGACACTAAGGTTTATTTTGCACTGTGTTGTGTGGGGAGGATTGAGGGAATTCGTTTAACTCAGAAGTTTAATGGCCCTGTATTTGGATAGTTACAGTCCCATTGTGGTAGAAAGGGTCTTTCAAAAAATACAAACGTATTTTTTTAGGCCAAACTTGATAACATTTCACTATCTTACTATCATTAGTTTTTGATATTTATAGTATTAAATAAACATGTACGTCTTCAGAAAACACTATCCTATGAAAATTGGACAGTATCTCACTCCTCATTTAAAAGAAGAAATATTATATCAAGAGTTAGTTAAACAAAGTAGTAAATTCACTTCTCTCACACATACATGTATTAATTAGATCAAACACACTGAATTTAAACACAGTTGGCCGCTCAAAACACTTGATTTATCTAAATTTAGAGTATTTGTCTACCCGCATCGATGGGCAGGTGGACTAAGGCTTCAAGCTGGTCTAGTTTGGTTCGCCAACGTTAGGGAGGTCGGGTTTCAAATCCAGGTATGGTGTATTGAGGGTGGTTGTCTACAGTACTATCTCAAAACCAGTAAAATACTTTTGACCTTGCTAGCGCACAGCTTTACATTAATGGCCAATAGTGTAACTGGGTGTGCAAAAAAAACAAACAGAAACGTGTTCACGTGATTATCTCTAAAACAATCACAAGATTTCTGCCTTATCGGTGTGAGCTGTTCTGCTAAAGCTCGACTCATCTTTACCTCGTCCGCTCAGCACTGCAGAACTAATCAAATCTCAAAAACAACCATATCAAATCACTGCGCATTCGCATTTTAAAGCGCGCATGCGTTGAGGAACTAAGAGCAAGCAGACAGCCTAGTTTGTTGTTATGAGATTTGAAATAACCCGTTAACGTAAAGCATGTTTATTGTTGATTCAGAGTGTACCAAGACGCAGCGTTATAATTTGAAAACACTCATCGTGACAATGATCTAATATATTTTTACCCATTAGAAAATATAATATGTTGATAATCGTTTGTTTTAAGTTTACGTTGGAATGCATCATGGATAAACATACTGTGTGAATTTCTGCAACACTAAAGTAGATTATGCTTTCTATTTTCAGCGAACTCCTAAAGGACAAGTGAAGTCAAGAGATGTATGATAAGTACCCACACTGTTACCTTTTAATGATGGAAGCCAGGGAGATCGTCAAAATGAAATACAAAAACAAAATAAGCGGGCACAGTAAGCGTTAAGAGAATTTTTTGTAGTCAGTGCCCCTATTATGTTGTTGACCTCAGTAATATTGAGGTAAAATACTCGCCTAAGGACCCAATGTTCGTGGGTTCTCACCCAGCAAAAACCTTTTTACGAAAATAAAATTGTTTTGGTAAATAGAATTATTTTAGTTTTTTAAATATAGCATTCTCAACAGTTCTTGAATATTTTTATCATGGCTATCAAGAAATTTGAATCAGATATTTCCTCTACATTTAAAAAGTTTCTGTTAAAGTGCCACTGTGCTCTTGACAGATATTCAAGAACTGTTGAGATTGCTATGTGTACATTTTTAACAAAACGCGTCTCCTAAAGCAATATTGTATTCATCTTAATACCCGCCTCGGCGATATAGTTAGCTAATGCACTAGTTTCGTGTTGAGATATACTACAAAGGACGGGGAGATTGAGGTTCGAATCTCACTTAGGTGAAATGAGAGTGGTTTTTCCTAAATGGTTTTCCACTCTACCTCCACGCAAATTCGGATTCACTTCCTCTGTATCCAACCTTCCCAACTCCTAGCCCATTAGCGTAATTAGTACTTAGGTGTATAACCCGAACGTCTAGTAAGATTAGGTGCTAAGTATAATAGTAATTGTAATAATAATAACTAATTTTAAAATAAAACTGTTTTTTATAAAAACTATAAAAATACATACTTGAAAATTGCGTTCCTCTTCATCCCAAGCTTGTGAAACCTGTTTTGAAAAGATATCCCTCCTTATCCAACCATTAGTTCTCATCCACTTTTAGAGACCACGGTACATCATACTCTATTTCAAATAATATAAAATGGACTGTATACTGTATTTACTGAGTAATACAGACCAATGGGAATACCTAGATACAGATGGGAGGATAGCATTAGAATCGACCTGAAAGAGATAGGGTGTAATGAGGTGGATTGGATATAACTAGCTAAAGATAGGAATTGGATTTAATGATGTGGCCTGGATAGAACTAGCTAAAGATGGGAATTGGATCTAATGATGTGGACTGGATAGAACTAGCTAGAGATAGAAATTGGATTTAATGAGGTGGACTGGATATAACTGGCTCGAGATAAGGATAGAATGTGATGAGGTGGACTGAATAGAACTAGCTCAAGATAAGGATAGGGTGTAATGAGGTGGATTGGATAGAACTAGTTGAAAATAAGGATAGTTGGTGCTCTTTTGTAAGTGTGGCAATGAACTTTCGAGTTCCTAGTGTCATGAAGTAAATAAGTAAACTGGATTACATTAAAGTTTCAGTATGTGTGTATATTTATGGTTTATCATTTATATATATTTATAATATTTATATATATATCATTTATATATATATTTATATATATTAGTAAAACATTTAAGTATAGTATGATGTAAGTCCAATTTTCATGAAATAATTTTATATTAAAGCTACGAGTAGAGAAGTTACTAGATCAACTTCACGTGTCCAATAAACAGGGCATGTGATTGGCTACTGTCCATTTTAATAAATATAAAAGTTTTTTATTTTCTAAAAAAGTTGTTTCCTATCAACCCGCCTCGATAGCGTAGTTGGCTAACGCGCTAGTCGTGTTGAGCTCGACTGCCGAGGACGGGGAGATCGAGGTTCGAATCTCGGTTAGGTGAACTGGGGGTGGTTTTCCCCTAAATTGTTTTCCACTCTCCCTCCATGCAAATGCGGGTTCACTTTCTCTAATTAAACCTTCCCAATTCCTAATCCATTAGCGTAATTAGTACTTAAAGCGTATAACCCAAACGGGTAGTAAGACGCGGTGCTAAATATTATTAAATATTATTATTTCCTATCAAAATCCTATTTATTGTGTCTCAGGAGGATTGTCATGTGTTTGTGTGATCTCCTGGCTATATTAGACGGGCGTCTTTAATCGCCGGGACCCTGGTATTGGACGGTGCTTAGTGACCTTGAACATTGTTGTCCTACTCCCTCTACACAATGCAATAAGAAGATTGAAGACAAGAGGTATATTGGCGCCGGTCTACTCGGGTCTTGCCGAAGCCTTGATCGCGTCGCTCCATTTGGTGGGTCTGTCTTATATATTATAGTTACTACCCATGGGATTGTAATCTTAACTAGCTTAAGAACTGCAATCACAGGCCAGGTGGGGTGCTCATCATTGGCTGGGTGTTGCTTCCATCTTTTCACACTTGTTCAGGGATACACAAATAGTTCCTCCTTGGTGGCGTGTCGTAGAGTGTTGTCAGGGTAAGCAGAGTTAATTGACATTGTACCAGTGACTTGTTCTCATAACTCAGTAGAGCGTTAAATGGGCAGGTTTTCAGGTAGAGTACATTCCAAATTAAGGTATGTAGAGCAGAATATATTCAAGATTTGTCAAATGGGGAGCGAGTGAGTGAGAGCGTATTATCATAGGTACAGCTTTATAAAGCTCTGCTTACCATGGCAACACTCCACGATACGACACTGGTAGGTCTGATGACGTTGGATAAACACTTTGCGACCCTCATCCGTGGTAACATGGTATATCTCGTCACCCTCGTAATGGGTTTGTTTGCTGGTAATGGTGAGATCGGGATTCGAGTCTCTATCGGGTGTATACCAAGTGTTTTTTGTATAAATGGTGTACCACTTTCCCTCCATTCTGATGCAGGTACATTTATTTTAAACTATACCTTACTCATCCGTACGACAGTCGTGTAAAAATAACGGATGGCAAGGACAAGCAGTAAAATGCGCACCACTAAAAATAGTTTAAGAATTTACAAGCCTTTTGATGAAATGGATTCAATCCAATATATAGGTCGACGCCTTAGCTCAGTCGGTAGCATGTCTGATTACTGAGCTAAGGGTCTCAGGTTAAATTCCTGGCATTGCAGAAAAAGTATCAATGGTGAAATAAGTGTTCCGCCTTTCACAGTGAAGAATTAACGACCAGGGACTAGATGTGGTGTCTGTTCTAGATTTAAGTTAGTTTTTAAAGTCGTGTTTTGAAATGATCAGTCGGTTCAAACAGTGCACATTAAATACCTCAATTAAATGGGAGAGAAAAATCTAAAACGATTATTTATAGTATTCAAAAGGGGATTTAGTTGGTTTAAGTCTAAATGTTTTCTTATGTGGCTTTCTAAAAGCTAGTTTAGATCGTTAAGTCTGGACGTGATTTATATCAGTGGTTCTTAACCTTTTATTACTCGCGACCTCCTAAATATCCTAAAATATTTTCGCAGCCCCCCTAGTTTTTATTAACATATTAATCGTTAGTATTTATTCTAAAATAGTGGCTTTATTTACTGATTATAATAACAAACAAATAAAAAACTAATTAACTAACCTAAATGTATTTAACGGGACTTCTGCTGTTGGACACTTTCCACTAATTTGTCTATTCGTGTTTCAATTGTATTACTTATTACTATTCGCATGCAGGAATTGATTCGGAGTCGATTTCGCTGCTTCGTTTTAATATTTACCGTTGTGGAAAATCCCTTTTCACATAAATAAGTAGAAACAAAGGGTAGCAAATTTTGAATGGCGATGGTAAACAGCTGGCTATTATATATATACTATCCGTGAGTTCCATTATCCGTGCTTACCCTCCCTTCCATTACCCCAGAAAATTGAGAGTCTACTGTACTTACATGCTTACGATCATCAAATCCTTTCTTCCAAAACGTAACATTTAAGATAATTGACTTCAGTAATGAGCAAAAAAAAGTTTAACTATTTTTTCGAGGTCTCCCAAAAAACCTTTCACAGCCCCGGACTCCCTGTTAAAACTTGCTGATTTAGATAGTCTTAAGTCTAGGGGATGGTTTAGATAGTTCAGTCTAGGTGATAATTTAAGTCTATTGAGTGGTGTAAGTCTTGAGGTAATTTAGATAGTATAAGTCTAGGGGATGGTTTAGATAGTTCAGTCTAGGTGATAATTTAAGTCTATTGAGTGGTGTAAGTCTTGAGGTAATTTAGATAGTATAAGTCTAGGGGATGGTTTAGATAGTTCAGTCTAGGTGATAATTTAAGTATATTGAGTGGTGTAAATCTTGAGGTGATTTATATAGGTTAAAGTCTAGAGGATGGTTTAGATAGTTTACTGTAAGTCTAGACGATAGTAATTTAGTTAGTCTTGATGAGTCGTTTTGAAACGTGTGAATACAAACTGGTTGTTTCCCATTAGTGAGTTCTCTTCCCCAAAGTGTTGAGGCCTGTCTTTGAGTATGATGGATGGCCGACAGTTTCACTGTTTGACTGGTTGTCAGATGTACAAACATCCGAGCAATGTAACAGGATACTCGTCTCACGCTGGCTTCATAGAAGATGTTGGCTGAACACAAGGTGCCTTTACGAGAAAAAATATTAGTCCGAGACTCGAGCCAAGTAAGGCTCACGGGACATCTTAAAGGTGTTAAAGTGAGTTTTACTGTTTTTAAAAAAAAAATTGTGAAACAATTCTGTACACTTAAGGGTGGGAATATAGTAAACGCGAGTTAAGGCCAGCGTTTTTGCAGTTTTTATAGAAAAAATATATATTTTTTTGCCTACAGTAAATAAAATATTGCTTCAGCAGAAATATAGAGTTTAATGTTTATCACATGGTGATTTCAACAAATTGTTGAATCTCTGTCATGAGCATAGCGTTATTAGATGACAAACTTTTTAAATGAAGAAAAAAAGTTGTCATTCAATTTCAGGAAAACCTTGACAGATTTTCAAAAACTATTTATATCACCATGTGAAGAAAATTAAACTATGTTTTTACTGGAGCAATATTTGATTTACTTTGACCAATGAATGTTTTGCATAGAAACTGCAAAAATACTGCCTTACACACACTCACATCCCACATTATCTTAAATTTTCTGTAGTGATCTTATCAAAACATGACTTAATTTCTGAAAATTGAAAAATGACACCTGGACACGGGAATCAAAACCGGGACCTTTGACTTAGTACGCCAATGCTCTACCAGTGAGCTATCCAGGAGTCATCCCGTTCTCAGGGTCATTCTTCACTCATAATTTAAGGCAGAGTCTATGATGGATGTGCGGAAATCGTCGGTTTTATTCACGAGATATCAGATAACGCAGCCATCTTCAACTCGGTAGTTGGCTTATTACTGCCACTTGACTTAATTTGATAGAGGAAGGCTATATTTAGGTTTCTAATTTTTTTCTTTAATCTCAGGAGTACAAATTATCATGTAAAACATATTTGATTTCTTTGAACTTTCAATTCAATATTTTAACTTTTTAATTGTTCAGAAAACTGCTGATAATTTTAGCCTACATTTGGTTGAAAATTATTTTAAAATAATATCAAAAAATTTCTTAAATGATTAAATAATTAATATATTAAAATTGTTTTTATGACTGTACCATTTTTAACTAAGTTTATTTTTAGAAATAAAGTGTGTTCAACCAATAGAGTACAAATGGTTTTCCAACAAAAATAATAAATTCTAAAATCATTTTAAGACTCGCTTTAACACAATTAAGACCCCATTTCGCGGCGGATTAACCGGGAAATTAGATTCATGATTACGCTCAAATTAGATTGTGTCATTTTCGCTTAGCCCAAACGATCAGTTAGATGAGTAAACTCTCCTATTTGACCAAACTTCTCGAGATCTGTTCGCTATTGTAACATTACTATTATTTTTATATTCCTTTTAAAAGTTCAATATGAATTTATAATATAAAAGTTTCAACCTTTCAAAAGGACTTGTTTGACTTTGAAATTCCCGTCAATTTTTTGTTCATAAAAATTCACTCTTTGGAGTGAATGAATGACAGTCCATTTGTCAAGCGAAATGTTGGGAACGTTTCATACAAACACAGAGAAGGAACACATCACAATTACGTGTGTCAATGTCAAGTTTCATAAAGGTTTATTCAAGGTGGGGACCAATGTTTGCGAGAGGAACATATGGGAGGAAATGTTTGGACGTGGGTGTTATACAAGTACATTATGGCGAGAGAAAAGTGAAGTAAGACGCGTAGCACTAAAGAGAAACAAAAAAAGATGAATGAAAAGACATTCTCATAAATTATGTTGCTCATCTTGTTCTGAAGGTGATGTAATCTCTTTATATTTAAATGACTTGTCCGACACCTTAACTAAGCCGGTAGCTTGTATATCTACTGTGTTAAGGGTTCCATTTTGATTCCAGTCAAGGCAAAAAACATAGCAATATATGTTTCCCCCTCAATACTCGTCCAAGTTAAAACTTTAATTACGCTAATGAATTAAGGTGAGGTAGCTATACAAAAAACACCCTCAGTAAAATCAGCCAAAATTTAACTCATTAATGCGGGCGATGAAGAAAGTGAAACTTTCTCTTTTACATCAAAAGGACGATCAGAGGATTAGGGTATAGTGTATTTTCTAGAGTTCAGTTAGTTTTCTAAGTTGTGCATTGGTGTAATATGTTATTTCAGAAATTTCGATTTAAATGCCCCAAATAAATACACATATATATTATTTTATTAGATATAGATAGATATTTAGATAGATGGGTATTATTAGATATAATATGTTCTCTACATTTGTTCTGTCAACACACGGTCGCTAATTTACGGGGGAATTCTAGGAACAATGACTTTCAGGTGCAGGGTGTTTTCAAGTTTAGCAGTAGTAACAGGGTGTTTTCAAGTTGACTCGGGTAAAACAAAGCTGGGAAATAAAACAGGAGCCTACTCTTACGTCACAGTTGTACATAAGAATTCTTCCCGCGTGGGTTGGACAGATTCTGGGAGGGAGTTGAGAGGGGTGCACCTTCGAACATGAAAGGTAAGCCTTGCTATCTTTCAGGCTAAACAGAGTGTACTGTATGTACAGTAGTTAAAATACAACGCTTTGTGAACCTGTACGTCTGACACCCAACTTTAAAAATCGTATATGTATTTAGTTTCATGTTAATTAATTGAATGGGTACTTTTACGAAATAAGCACCAATAAAATGTAAGGATAATAATACGTTTATTGTAAGAATTTAACTATTTTCTTTCGTTACTTGTAAATATTAGTTTAATCTAAATATTTTAACTTGTTAGTAGGAATTTTATGTATGTGTGAAACGCCGCCCCCTTTCTGTTATAGCAGACTAATTATTATATGGCTGGATTACACTTATCTTTAACAATGGCACTCTTTTACAGTATAATGTTTTTTTCGCAGAAACATTTCACTCAGGGGTCGGGAAATCTTATGTCCCGAGGGCCAATAGAAAAGGTCTAGACTATACAAGGGACGTAATGATATTTCAAAGAAATCATTTTATGCCGGTGGGCACGAGGACAAAGACGTCAATCTTGTCTGGTTTCCTTTGTCGGTGACAGGGATGCCTAGGTTCTAATACCGCACGGATGTATTGACATTATTTTTCTTAGGTGGTATTCACACTCTCTGTTCATGAAAATTTGGGTTAATTTCTTTTAAAGTCTAACTTCGTAACACCTATCCAATTAATGGAAATACTGTGTATTGGTATATTGAACGAGGCACCGTGAACGTGTGTACAGTAGCCCCATGGCTTCTTTGGTGCTGACTGACAGCTCACAACTGACTTCTGACAGTCAACATTTAGGTATATACCTAAAATTTAGACCTTCAGAAGTGACAGCTGCTAAAAACATGTTTTTTCAGATCATATGGTTCGGCGTAGGGATACATAATTTTGTCTGGTAACTTTTCAAAGCTTTTAGCTGTCAGCTGTGAGCTGTCAGGCAGCACCAAAGAAGCCATGGGGCTACTGTATGTGTGTATATTTACAAACACATTTGTGAACTATTGCAGGCTACAGATATTTTTATTGAGACTAACAATTGCCTGTATCCCTTTACCATGTACCAGTACAAAGAGGCCTATTTAATCATAGTGTCTGACATTATTTCTTAATTAAAGAGTATATTTAGACATCTTTGAGTTGTATGAGCTAATTTCTCACTGTCCATTTTTAGTAAATAATAATGCACTGCCAGGTATCGTCGGGCCACCAAATTGCATCTCGTGGGCCCTGAATGGGACCGTTGCATGCGGACCGTTGTTTTGTGATCCCTACTACCAAATTAAGTTTCACCACCATTAGACTCACTTACTTCATTTAATAATACTATTAAATGTCTATTATGTAAGAAATATCGTATTTCTCTTGTATTTCTTCCTAATGAAACCCAAGATAAGGTTAAGGCTGTACAAAGTGATATTTATTTCTAAATTACTTTTAATCTGTGACCTTTATAAACAATAAAATTAAAAATGTTTGACCTGCTTCAGTGGCCGAATGGTATTAGGCGTCACTCTCGTGTTTGAATGGCCTGCTAGGTTAAAATCCCGGTTGGGTCTTAAAGGTGTTTTTTTCTCTCTAAAGTTTTAAAATTATGATCATTTGATTGACAAGGACGTGGGTACTCAGTTGATAGTATTTTTATGTTGCGTGTCCCCGTGTTAATTACTGCCCGTCTGGGACATTGGGACTAGGAAGGTACAATTTAAAGGAAGTGTACTATCGACAAACCATGTTAAGATATACGAGCACGGTGACTAGACGTTTTCCTCTTCCCGAACATGTCCTAAATTTTAACCCTCTGCCCGATGTTAGGTGGGAATTTTCAAAATTAAAAAATTACCTTCATTTTGACAAAATAAATAAATTTTTTATTTGGTGTTATTTGCTCTCAAAGTGATCTGATATTTCAGTTATCATAAGACATTTTCGTCGGCAAATTTGCCAAGCGGTGTTCACGTGGTAAAATTTGTGATTTCTACTGGCCTCGTAAATGCCGTCAGCAACTAATCACAGAAAGAATACTTATACTTTACTGTTCTTTCTGTAGCGCGCGCGTCCTACATTTTGGGAGTTATTGTATTTCTTTGCGCCAAAGGTGGTCATCCTGTATACGAGACAGATGTATTTGTACGTATCCATCCACCAATGTGGATTCACCAACCTTATTTTTGTTCTGAATTGGTGTAGGATACTATTAGAAAACTCAATCACTATTTACTCAAATATATATTTTTTAGATTTTGTTGGATATTTGACAATACACACAAAAACAAGGCCCGAAAATTGATGATATTGCATCTTTTTTTTTGTGTGAAGTCGACCGCATTGATAACCTTTATATGAACATATTATTTTATGACAACCTGGTATTATTTTTATTTATTAGAGATTCGAAGGATTTTACCATTTATACTATTTTGGGGCATTTTGTTTTGCAATTTTGGGGCTTTTTTTCTCTTATCATGCATTTTCTGTTATTATTACAATCATTACATAAACATCTTAATACACAACGGATAGTTTTAATGCACAAATTCATTATCTACATTTACTTAGAGAATTAATTTTCTAGTGTAATAATTAGTACGGCCAGACATGAAACAATGTGAATAGCTTAATGTTTTATGACAGTAAAAGTGACTCTTTAGAAGACATTGAAGAGTTCACATCACCAGTTGAAATCACTTCAGGTCTGCTCCAATAACATCAGTGGATGTAGAGCACAGTTTCTCCCGGTACAAAAACTAAGAACAAAAGGTTGATAATCACCAATCATTAATACCTGAGAATCTGAAGATGATTTTCGTTGTGCATTGCAATGTAGAATAGGGTAAATCTTTGTCGTGCACACAAATGTTTTGCCTAGTTTATTAATTTTAATAGTATAATGGTCATACATTTATTATTTCTTTATTTCGTTGCAGGATTCCCATACCATTATCCTAAACGGAAAAAAAGAAAATATGATTTTAAACGTTGAAAGTATATACTATATATATATATATATATATATATATATATATATATATATATATAATATATATATATATATATATATATATATATACTCAACGTTTTAAATGTATTATTTGATTTTTAAAATAATTTTTTTCATTTTTTATTATAAAAAACCTAGTTTTAAGTAAGTCTTTTTGTTTCCAAACGATTTTTTTTTTTAATTTTTGAGAGCATTAATACACAATTTTAAAGTGAATTTTTTTTATTTCTAAGGGCATCAACTTCCGGAACCCTGCATATAGCTAATGGCAACATTTAAGAACGGGATTGAAAACTAGACATATTTTCAACAAATGAGCTCGTTAGTTACATTAGATAAACAGTTAAAGGAATCGGCCATAAATCTAGAAGAGCCGGGTTCGACTTTGAGTGGGGTTAAGGAAGTTTAGTAATTGTAAATACTGTACCTAGATAGTATATACTTCGGTGTTTTTTTGGTGCATCACTTACTTCTTGAAATTGTTTTTGTAGTCACATGGGTACAGGAACAATTATTTCAGGGGGTAAGTGACGCACACTTAGTTTTATTAATCATGAAATATATTTTGACTATAGCAAATCTGATAAACAAATCAACCTAGATTTCGACGTGATATCATAGACTTTTTAAACTACTTTATTTTCCTTTGTTACAGCATTGTATTTGTATAAACTTACCACTAAAACTTTATTTTCAAAATTATAAAAACTGTTTTAACTTCAAATTTTGTACGTATGTCCCTTTTTTTAAATGAAGTTCTGGAAGGGGTTTTTATGGGATACAGTATATACACTGGTGTAGAGTATTGTACATTTAGTTTAGGTTGTTTGTATGTCATTTACGAACATAGTCCGTGTGTTTACGAATTGGGAGTTAAATACCCTAATACCCGTGTCGAATAGTCTTAAGGTGTCACTCTCACAATAGGCTTGACTACCGATGGCTGGGAAACCCAGGTTCTAATCCCAGTCGGGTGTATTAAAATTGATTTTTCTTATTTGGTTTTTCACTCTCACTTCAAGCAAAAGCTGTTAAACTTCCTCTAAACTCAACCTTTCTCATCCCAAACATATTACAGTAATTATAAGGCTACATAAGCGTATGACAAACACGGGTAGTAAGACACGGTTCTATAAAAAAAGCTATAAAAATCAAAATCTGAGTCTTCTCGCTGTAAAAATGTTTGAAATGGCGTGGACAATTGTTTCCTACAATAAGGAAGTACCGTGTGGGTGACGGTTAGATTATTACATCCAGCGACAAACAAGGTGTTACCCAAGACACGTTGCGACAGACTGGATAGTAACCGAGTGTATCCCGACACAATGGCGTTTTAATAGAAGAGCAAAGCAACCGCAGAGTTGATAATAGCAGCAATTAAGTGAGTACTTAAGCGATTCCCCAAGAAAAAGCAAATGCAGTTTTCGTTGGAATACTGCAAATTGGTTGAAGGACGTAGAAGGTCGAAGGCGCAATCCAATAAGCATCTCTTAGTAGCTGAAGTTACATAACGAAGTATATTATAAAACAATTTAGCTTAATTTCTGATAGAACATAATCAATCAACCACAATTTTAAATTACACTAGAAAATATATTTGAACATTAATTTTTAACAAAATCAAACTCTGTTAACACACCTGTACATAATTTATTTTAAAAATAAATTCAAATAATGGTTTTAAGCTACGGAGAGATCGGGGATCGAATCTCGGTCGAGTACAATGAGAATGTTTTTTTTCCTAAATGTTTTTCCACGTTCCTTTCATGCAAATACGGGTAGATTACCTCTAAAATACTTCCTTCCTCATCTCTACTTTATTAGAGTAATTATCATATATGTGTAATACCTGAGCGGGTAGTAAGATGCGGGATAAAAATAACTAAAATAATTTATATGATAAATAATCTAAATGTGCATTATTGTGTTTACCTTCACCGGTGATCCCACGGACGGAAAAGCACCAGTATCGTCTTGTCTGATTTACAAACTACGGGAAGTTAGGGTTAAAATTCCATTCAATTGCTCTTCAAGGATTATTTTCAAAAGGTTTTCCTTTTTCTCTTCCGCTCTAGTTCATGTTCACGCCCTTTAAAATACAGTAATACCTTCCATATTCCTATTAGTGTAATTATGCGGATAGTCCGTTCTGGTATAAGATACGGTATACTAAAAACACTTTTCACTTCTCTACCCTTCATTAGACACCCTCTCGCCACTCCATCCCACCGAGTCACTACCATTAACCAAATTCTTAAGAATCCCAAGTGCTCTTAATTATATTCTGGTAGAAATACACTTTTATAAAATACAACATATATTTTGTCTGCTGTCAACATTGATAAAATTATATTAGTTATTAGTATATTTAATATAAATTGACATTATGCATCAAAAGTTACAATCACAGATCAAATTACTTAATGTATAAAATATATAAAGATTGTTTAAGTTCATTTTGAAAGTATTTTAAAATTGTGTTCCTATCTGAGTCTGACTGTAAATTAAATTTAATTAAGTAGCGGGTCTGAGTTATGAAGCTCAAGGCTATTAAAAAGAATTTCACCCTTGAAAGGTGTTCTTTAGAATTTGGCTGAATTCTTATATAGGTACTCAATGTGGACACTCGTGATAATACCAGCTAACAAAATATTGAAAACAAAATAAATTGTTATTGTTAAAAAAACTTTAAACTTGTCCTACATTCCTCACCCTAATTCACGCCATTAGAAATCAGCATTAATTACTTTTGAATTACAACCTACCAATTGAAGAGGTGATGAATTAAGCTCAGTTAGAATGTTTAAAAATCGGCCCTTAATAATTATAATTGCATTATGAGTTTATCAGCGGTAGTTATGTTTATTCCTACCATTATCGTAATTAGTAGCGAATCATACGCTTCACTCACTCAACAAAACAAGCCTGCGAGTCTGCAACACACAATATACCCACGAATGGTCTCTGAACAAGTCGTGTACACCTAACTTATTAGTCTAATTAACACGCAATTAATGTAAATAGGTCGTTATAAACGTAAAAACCCGGTATTAATACTCATCTCACTGGTTTTCAATGTGATAAATACTATATTACGTATAAGTGGACTTCCATTCATTCGATGAATAGCAACAATTGGAATCTGTAATTAAAATTATGATTTTATTTTTCTTAAGGCCACGTATTCTCTTTGTTTATGTGCACAATGTCTCCAATACTGTTGAGTTTTATAATAATTAGAGTATAATATTATATCACTTTTTCTTTTACAGCACTACGTCTTACCACTCGTTTGTGTTATACGCCTATAAGTCATTCACGAGCTAAGTTTACCTGGATAACAGCTCTAAATGTTACTAAAAGTAATCCCTAATATATCACTACGCCAACAGCTGACATCTATCACTTTGGATGACTGTAATGAAAACAGATGGTAGTATATTAATGTGATAGTTAACCACAGTAATTTAGGCCAATATTATTTATATATTTATTTGAGGTCGGACACAAAGTTTATTTATAGTTTTATTCCCCTTAAAAAATATATTAACACCACTTTCACAAAAACTTCTAACGAACAAAGCTTCAAAATGGCCACTGACGAATCTAAAACCAAATGATTGACCATAACGGTAAACAAGTTTTTTTTACAATGATGCAGACACGCAGTTGATGAAAATATTTTATTCAGTTAAATATTTCAAAATACGATAAAATAATCATAAAATCATTTATTGTATGTAAAAAAATGACAACCATTTTCTCTTTTCCAAGTAAATACGATGCCTGTATTAAAAATATATTGATGGTGCACTATTTACACAAAATCAGTAACGTTCCAAAACGAAAAATAAGTACTTTTAATTATGTTTAAAATATTGTTTCGAGTTGGATAAAAATAAATTATTTAAAAAAATTAAATAGTATGAGAAAACTTAAGCTTGCGTTATTTTAAATGTAATATATAACAAGTAATTAAAGATCTTTACATTTATAACAAAACTGTGATCTTTTACACGTGTTGGCACCCAAAACCTAAACATATGATTTTCGAACTGTCATCCGGTAAAGACCTATCGTGAATGCCGTATATGTATCTTTACTCTAATATGTTAGTGATTAAAAAGCTTAAATTTAGAGGAAATATGTAAATATACCAGCCTTTACGTGGAAAAAGAGCTGAAAGCCGTTTAGGGAAAACACACTCTCAAACACCGACCGAGACCTACTAGCTCAAATCTCCCCGTCACAGGCAGTCTAGTCTATTGCGAGAGTGACGCCTTAGACCATGCAGTCAACAAAACACCTTAGAGCTATAAATAATCCAATCTAACGAGATGAAGCCACTGTTGAGGCGTGAAAGGTGGTTCCACTTGTTGGACGGTAGTGGGACGATTCGAATGACGCTAGGATTTTTCAAAGTACGCGCAACAGTAAGTCTGATTCAAAGATGAGAGCTTTGTGTGGAAATGGAAGGACAACGTGTAAAACACCCTTTTAAGTGATAGGATAGTAAATTTATGCCATATAAACCCAAGTAATATTTAATTTTTTATCCTAATTTTTGTTATTACCTAAAGACAACATTTCCTATATCGTGTGAGTTGGTCCGCGGACTTAGTTTTACTAAGACTTTAGGATCTTGTACTACTCATTAAAATAAGTAAAGTTCTTACCCCCACCCTCTTTTTTACCCTATGGATATTTGACACCTTATCTCAATCGGTAGCGTGTCTTTTGTTCTGAACTAAGGATCCCGGGCTAGATTCCCGACAGGGTCGAAAGTGTATCATTGATGAAAATATGGGTTTACCATTTCACATTGATAAATTAACAGCCGGGGACTGTATTTTGTGCCTGTCCTAATCTTCAGTTCGATTATAAAGCATCACAACTTGTGAATGTGGGGAATGCCAGGCCTCCGCCGTGGTTCGGATTCCACGTTAAACTCTAGGTCCTCCATCTCATCTCACAATCACCCTACCATTACATATTAGCGTAAGTGCGTATAACCCGAACGGGTAGTAAGACGCGGTGCTACTAATAATAATAAAGCGTTTGAAGCATATGATTTACCACTCTAAACACTAAAAGGAGTTAGAAATATCGATAATATAAACAAAATAGAAATCAACAAACAGCTTATTTGCGGGAAAAATATGTTAACAAGCGTAAAACCTAGCCAATTATGTAGTAGATAGATTTAAATTTCATTTTCAAGTAAATGAAAAATGACAAACATGGATATGGGAATCGAGACCAAGATCTTGACTTTGATTGTCAATGCTCTATCACTGAGCCATCCAGGTTCGTCTCATATCCAAGAGCATCTTACACTAGTTGTTGGTGTATTGGTCTTAGTGTGGAAATTGTGGTACGAGATCAATTAGGATGGATTAGTGGTAGATCATTGGTACACAAAGTAAAGGTCCCGGGTTCAATTTCCGTCTATAAGTTGTCATTTTTCACATAATTGAACTAAATTAAGTTATCAGGGTTGATCGTATGAATAAACATCACGTATCAGTTTCTGTGATACGAATGAATAGTAGAGTAAAGTCTACCTCGGTGGCCTTGAGGTAAAGTGTTCGTCTCAGGACCCCATGTCCGCCCAGCCCGGGTAGACGGATTTTTCTTGAGCGATGAAAATCCGTAGCACAACTTCCTTCGGAGGGGAAATAGAGCCGTCAGTCCCATGTAGATTGTGTCATGTAAAATAACCTTGGAAGGTATGAAAAAATATATTTCTCGGAAAAATGGTAGGTCCTTTCACTCTCGCTCATAGAAATTCTAGTAATTCAAAGAATGCACGTTTAATAGGTACCTCAAAAACCCGCCTCGGTGGCGTAGTTGGCTAACGCGCTTATCGTGTTGAGCTTGACTGCGAGAACGAGCAGTTCGAGGTTCGAATCTCGGTCGGGTGAACTGGGGGTGATCTTTTCTAAATGGTTTTCCACTCTCCCCCACGCAAATGTGGGTTCGCTTCCTCTAACTCAACCTTTACAATTCCTAATCCATTAAAGTAATTAGTACTTAAAGCGTATAACCCGAACGCGGTGCTAAATATTATTATTACCTCAAAAAATAAAAAAAAAGTGTTAAATTTGTTTAATTTTTAAAATAATTTTAATAGATGAGATTTCATAATGGTAGGATTATTTGTACCGTTACTAGTAGGTACAGCACAAGGATTATTATAAGACTTGACTAAAATAAGAAAATATGGATATGTAAAAGTGTTTTTAATAGTCTTACCAGCGTATAGCCCGAACGGGTAGTAAGATGCGGTGCTAAATATTATTATAATATTCTTACCTCTAAATAAAATAAAAGTAAAAGCAAATCAAGTCATTCAAGCTACATAAAATATAGAGAATCTTGTTTCATGATAAAGTATTAAGATCTGTATTATTTTGGAATAGCACAGACTGAGATGATTAATTTCAAAGTTGAGCTATAAATAATACTGTGTAGTACAAAAGTGCTTTGCTACCTTTTCATTTTTCAAATTAATTTTTAATCAAATTAAATGTGAAAATCAATCTCATCTTATGAAGCACACCCCTAACTAGTGGAATTTATGGCCATCGCTTAAGAGCCCATCTCACCCAACGGATGAAACTTAGCTTAATCATACAGTTCAAACCAAACATTCCATCTTATTATAGTCTTGTAATTAGGAACAAAATAAATATATAGGTGGATAGTAAACTACCATTGAATATATTTCCTCGTGAATAAACCATTGTATTTTAATAATCATATAAAATACAATTCATAACTAAATTTTATCAACATTTTGATAGCTATTTCTAGAAAAATTCAAATGTTCAATTTTGACGTCACTTAACTAACCTTATATATATATTAAGAAACACGAAAAATAAATTCTTGCTCATCATGTAAAGCACTCCCCAGATTTCCATTTTTGACAAAATCATAAATGCCATTTTGAAAATATTTTAAAATTTCGAAAATTAGTCATCATTCAACAGTAAACTAAGCCCTACTCTTAAATTAACGATTTGAATCAAAATTACGATTTAGTATCGAAGTATAACCATATTACATAAAAAAATATCCAGTTTGAATGAAATCCATTTAACCGTTTCGGTTTTAGACCAGGATATAGGCGTACATTCAAAATAGTAAGACACAAAAGTATTTTAGTTCTTGGACACATAAAACATCAAAATCAATTGTAATCTCTAGTTCTACAATGTTTACGATTACAATACTTTCTCTTTATTAAAGAGAAAAATCCTGTACGTGAGTTGATTTTTGCGGCCCTTCTTAAAAAGGCTGGATATGTTAGTAGAATTTTTTTTATATTTAAAAAAACTTAGAAATCCATTTCCCCCAAGGTGCCACTGATAGGGTGGCTAATGCCATCAACATATCTCATCTATATTTTCTTCCGCTCCGCATAACGCGCGGTGGAATCGTTTATCCTACTGGGTCAAAGGTGCCTTGCACATGCTGAACCGCGATGAACATTAGGAACAAGTCCAAAGGCGCAGTTGAGGTTCTTTGCCTTAGAACTCAGATAGGATTAGTAGCGCTCTATGCAACATCACCTTCAACAGGACTGAAAAAGGGGTGCTACAATCCAACTTTAATAGAAAGGTGTCGTTTATGCAAGCCCAACATAATTTTTGAGGCCAACATTGATAACATTTTATTACCATTTTAGTGATATTGTGTTATTGCTATTGATATAGTATATCTAAAGTGACAGCTGCAGTTCACATGAGTTGACTTAATAATGAGTGAAAGTAGATATAATAGCATTTCATTGACCTCAGTGGTCTTGGGTTAAAGTGTTCGTCCGATGTTAACGAGTTCAAACCCAGACAAGGTCGATGAATTTTTCTTGAGCGATAAAAATATGTAACACAACTTCCTTCGGCTGGGAAGTAAAGCTGTTTGTTCCATGTCTATTTTGGTATGTAAAAGAACCCTGTAAGTCATGTAAAAGTACCTTAACGACGCTCGTTTGTAAAATTCATTGTTTCCCCGGGTTAGGTCCCGCGCGTAACAGCCGACTAGATAGTTGATCGGGTGAGGTGTTCGCGCACATGCGACACAAAAGATGTCCAATCTAATCCTTTTTCCTATAGTCACGTCATGGAATTGGTAGAAACAGATTCTATATGAGAACTAGTAATCCACCGAAGAAAAATTAAACGTGAAAATAACAGCAGTGGATACATCAGTTACCAAGTCAACGAGCAATCAAAGGTCAATTCTACAAGTTGTATAATGATTTCCGGGCTTATCCAAATACATTTTTTAATTATTATAGAATCAGTATAGGGAGTTTTGATTCACTTGTTTCTCTTGGGGCATTAAAAAATCGATCAAACATCAAATGGAGATATTGTTACATCCTCCCAGAAGAGAGATTATCGAATACTTTGAGGAGATAAATGAAGTCTGCTTATTATTCGTCACTAGTGCGCGCGAACATGTGAGAAGCTGTAGGTTACTGTCAAGATGGCCAACTATTGAGCTGCACTAAGTTTGTTGCAAAACACAAATTATTTAATCGGCTAAGTGGATAGTTTCCTGTGCGCGCGCTCACATATAGATCAATGGGGTATCAATGTGACAGTTAAATAGTTTGCCGACTTAAGGTTGCCTGTGCACGCGGGGACTTCATATCAGGGAGATCATCCTGCTGTAAAACAGGTATGTCAAAACAAATATGGCTGAGTTATTGTGAATTACCATGGATAAGAAAAGAGTCAATCCCGCATTAGCGAGATAAGATTTGGAAAAGAAGAAGAAAACATCTGATAGCATTTATGTACACCAAATAAAACCCTTCCTGTGAAAACTAACTGTATCCTATCAAAGATTTACAAAATAATGTAATGTGACTATTTGAGAAGCGCTTATTCAATTTAGTTAGTTGACGGACGTTTACCTCACTTTTATTTTGTCCACATTCTGTCTAATCCATCACTTAAAGAAACATCAACCCTATAGTGGTACTATTTTACTCCTCAACGGAAATGAGCCTGCTACCTACTTTAGTGTCTGAGTTAAAAAGTTTAAACGTGCATCGGTAGTCTTACGGACTAAAGGACAAGCTCGCTAATCTTGTTTACTGGTGAATGAGAGATCAATGATCGAATCCCGGCCGGGTGTATCAAGGGTAAGTTTTCTTAAATGGTTTCCCACTCCACTTTCACACATCATAGAAATAATTATTTCCTTTAAATTATACCTTTTTCTTCCCTAGCTATTATTATTAGCACCACGTCTTACTACCCGTTCGGGTTATACGCACTTATGCTAATGTGTAATAGTAGGTTGATTGTAAGATGAAATGGAGTGCCTACAGTTTAACGTGGAATCCGAACCACAGTGGAGGCCTGGCATTACACACATGCACAAATTCTGAAAATTGGAAAATGACACCTGGACACGGGAATCGTACCCGGGACCTTTGGCTTAGTACACCAATGCTCTTACCGCTGAGCTATCCAGGAATCATCCCCGTGCCCATGGTCATTCTTAGATAGCTGAAGCTATCATTTAATTCCCGTGTCCAGGTGTCATTTTTCATTTTCAGAATATGATATCTAAGGTGTTAAGCCTCACTAAAATGTTAGATGATAGCTTCAGCTATCTGATTCATTAATATATATATTATGCAATCCCGTACAATTATCATATAATTGTCAATTGGCTGCATAATGCCAACTACCGAGTCGCAGGTGGCTGCGTTGTCTGATGGCTTGTGATCCCATATAATCACATGTTTATAAGCTGACGACTTCTCCACGTCCATCATAGACCTGCCTTAAAATATGAGTGAAGAATGACCATGGGCACGGATGAATCCTGGATAGCTCAGTGTAAGAGCATTGGCGTACTAAGCCGAAGGTCCCGGGTTCGATTCCGTGTCCAGGTATCATATTTTGAAAATTGAAAAATGACATCTAAGTGGTGTTAGGCCTCACTAAAAAATTAGATGATAGCTACAGCTATCTGATTCATTAATATACACATGCAAAAGTTGTGATTAATACACGTCTTGTCAGAGGTGAAGTAAGGGTTTGCTAATCAAATAAATCTGTGCCGGGATCGGGGATTGAACCCCGAAACCCCGCACAGAAGTCTGACACCTTACCCTTAGACCACCAGGTCACCTAGCTATCAGTGTATTTAAAAGCGAATAGATCAGAAGAATATTAAGACAAGGTGGAGAAAAAGAAAAAATTTCGTAATAAGGCATACGCAAAATAAATATATTATATTGTCAGCATAAAGCCTTTCAGAGTCGAAGGTGGCTGTGTTATATGATAGCTAGTGATATTAATTGGTAGCCCATATGGATCTGATGATCTCTGCACGTCCATCACATACTCTGCTCTAAAATATGAGTGAAACTCTAGGCACGGTACGTGCTCCTTCTAGATAGCTCATTGCTAAGAGCATTAGCGTATTAAGACAAAGGTCCCAGGTGCGAGTCCCGTGTCTAGTTGTAATTTATCAATTTAAATCATATATATGTTATTAATGTTATTTTATAGCTATTGATAGACCTACGATGTATTCAAAAGGACAGCTGCATATAAAATTACTTAACGAAAAAATACTATAGATAAATTTTGGTAACGTTCGTAGCCTTTCCTACAATATTTTTCATTACAAAAGCAATGCGATACAGAAATTATTCTAAGATACTTTACTTGAACCAAATTTGTATCGCGAAGGGTTGGGACAATACTTACAAATGATCGACACATTTTAAAATACGTAAACATTAAATTCCCGGGGAATGCCAGGCCTCCACCGTGGTTCGGATTCCACGTTAAACTGTAGGTCCTCCATTTTATCTCACAATCACCCTACCATTACACATTAGCGTAAGTGCGTATAACCCGAACGGGTAGTAAGACGCGGTGCTAATAATACTAATAATAATAATTAAATTCCCTTCTTAAAACTTAATATTAGAAACTATATAATCTATTTTTATTATTACTGCGTCTTACTAGCTGTTCGGGTTATAAGTTTATTCACTAATTATTACACTTATGAGATAGGGATGAAGATAGCACCAAATTTATATAAAGTGTACCCACATTTTTGTGTCAAAAGAGAGAGGGGGAGAACAATTTAGGAAAAAACACACCTGACCAGGATTTAACACCGATCTCCCCATCATCGGCAGTCCATTCTATTACGATAGTTAAATCTTTGACCATTCGACTATCAAAGCAGGCTTATATTATGTTGTATTAAATAGTACCTAATACCTACTTCAACGGTCGAATGGTTTAAGGTGTCACTATCACAATATACTGGACTGCTGATGACGGGGAGATTGGGTTTCGAATCCCGATCGGGTGTGCTGAGGTTGGTTGGTATTTCCTAAATGCCTTTCCACTGTGCTTTCACGAAAATTCGGGTACACTTTCTCTCAAGACAATCTTATCCATCCCTAGCACATTAACGTAATTATTACACATATGATTATATCCAGAACGGGTAGTATGACACGGTACGAAAATAAAAATAATATCCAATGTTTTGGAAAATAATAAGGGTGGGGGTTAGGAGGGTTTTAGATAGTCACAGCCTTCCAGAGTAAAAACGAGTAAAGGGGTTGTTTAGTCACCCCCAACTCCTACAGTTTCAGAGTTCCTGCAAGACGAGCTAGGTGCCTTTTCCCGCGTGCGGTTCGGTTGAGAAGAGCACCTTAACGCCTCGATATAGTGTGGGCCCTGTACTGGTAGCCTCCCAGGTGCTCGTGACTTGAGGCACACGCCCAGGTTACTTCATTCTAGAGTGTTATAGCCGTGAATAATTGCACTCCACTCCAACCACTGGAGTCATTTACTGGCGAGTCTCGGAACTGGCAACATCGTGCTAGCGATATCTCGGTCGTTTAATATCGACAAGTCACGGGTTCCGCGCTACAACAGCGTAAATAGCATCCGTAACCTTTGGCCTTCTCCATCCCCGTAGCTCAGTGGTGATAACAGTCGACTATTTAGTCTAGATAGTTTGGGATCGATTATTGGTGATGCAGATAATGATTCTTTTTAATGGGTTCCTCTTACTAATCAATTAGTAAATATCTAGACGCAATTGTTGGGTAGAGTAAAGTTTTAATAGGAAAAGCTTTTTAAGAAAATACAAACATATTATTTTACACTCAGTTTAAAACTATGAACACTTATGTGGCCTAGTGTTCAGAGTTCCTGACTACAGATGCAGAGGTTCCAAGTTCGATCCCCGGCGCGTCCAGATTTTTTGTGAAGCAGTGCTTCTGGATTGGGGTCCAACTCAGCCTCGTGAGGACAAATTAGGAGTTACTTTAATATATAAATAGAGGCTCCGGTCTAGAAAACTGAGATTAACGGCCGAAGGGTTCATTAAGCTGTCCACATGGCACCCTATATAAACAAATGTTCGTCGCTAAAGGTGACGGTCGTTCGGGTCGGTATAGCTCGATTGCGGGATCACTCTATGGAGTTTTTTAAACAATATATTTATAGGCCTACATTCTAATGTCGTTACAGTCTCTCGATGACAAACCATTTATCTGGAGGAAACAATATTAATAGCTACGTTTAAAAAAAATCGCTACAGATTTCATTTTAAGAGGATATGAAAAAAACCCACATTGTGACGGCATGGTGTAAGGCGTCATTCTCGTAATATACTATATTTTAAATGGTAGGAAGGTCAGGGTTTGAATCCCAACCAACTGAACAGAGAATTTTTTTCTCAAATTGTTTTCGACTATTTCTTCCCTCGAGTGAGGGTACATATTTTCAAGATTCTACCTTCCTCGTCCGTAGCCCATTAGCGTATATATTTGGATGTCTCGAACGAGTAATGAGAAGTGGTGCACAAAATAAAAAGGATATAAAATAATTACGAATTAAATAACTACTGTTCGAAAGGTAGTAACCGAGCTCCGGCCCCATATTAACTTAATTCTAAGGAATGCCAGGCCGCCACCGTGGTCCGGATTCCACGTTAAACTGTAGGTCCTTCATTTCATCTCACAATCACCCTACCATTACACATTAGCGTAAGTGCGTATAACCCGAACGGGTAGTAAGACGCGGTGCTAATAATAATAATAATAATAATAATAAAATAATAATAATAATAATAACTTAATTCTAGAAAAGACTCAACATTCATTCCTTTGACGTTAACCCTTCACTGTGAAAGGAGAAGCTCTAATTTCATCAATTATATATTTATCGATCAGGTCAAGAAATAAACCCTGGACCCTAGCTCAGTGAAGAGTCAATTTATTATTTAATTGATTGATTAACTTTATCATGCATTTTAGGTACTAAATAACAAGTAGTTTACTTTTTAATTATATAAAAGTTAACAGAATCTTTGAGTACTTATTGTGTATATCTTTAAAAATAGTACTAATATGTGACGTTTATGACTTAAAGAATCTGTGGAAATCAACAAGAAATATTTAAAATAATACTTTTGGCAAATCATTGGTTTTTCTTATACTCGTTAAAATAGGAACCTAAAATTATTATTATTAGCACCGCGTCTTACTACCCGTTTGGGTTATACGCAACAAGGAACCTAAAAGAAACGGGGGTTGAGACTTGTTCTGATAGACTGCATTAATACCAATAAAACATCAACCAAAGTCCCCAATAACTACGCATTATCAGAATTTCTAAACAAATTAAAACCCATACGTACTATAATGCTATTTGGCATTTCCCCCCTTTAATTGATAATGATAAACATTTTTACTAATTAATTGTTATTTAGTAATTTTATTTGCGTAATGGTTTCTTAATGAACCCCTCAATTCGGATATGATTTTTTGTTTTATTTTCGTCCACGATGATACTTACTAAATACCATCTTACTTTGTTTCGAATCAGATGAAATTATTATTATTATTATCATCACCACGTCTTACTACCCGTTTGGTTTGTACGCACTTACACTAATGTGTAATGGTAGGCTGATTGTGAGATGAAATGGAGGACCTACAGTTTAACGTGGAATCCGAACCACGGTGGAGGCCTGGCATTTCCCACATTCAAAAGATGTATTGTCAGAGGTGAAGGAAGGGTTTGGCAATCAGATAAATCTGTGCTGGGACCGAGGATTGAACCCCGGCCAGCACAGAAGTCTGACACCTTACACCTAGACCGCTAGGTCACCTCTAATGTAATTAAACGTTATAGTGAATATTTTGGAGCATCTACCTCCTTAAAGCATTTTTAATCTTTTCAAACAGCAGCGGAACTTTCATATTAGTTATATCTCAATTCAGTCCAGAGCAGAAAAAACTTTCATTTTTTAAATAAATTAATCATCCATTTTCTCAACGTGACAATTAGGAGAAAAATCGGAGAAATTGAATGTATGGACTTTGAACTAAATCGGCTTGTAGATTTTACGTTAAAAAATTCACAAAAGTTCCGAAAACTGGTATTTTCACTTTTAAGTTGGGGTTTTTTTTTTTTCGAAAAAAAAAAAATAGCTCATGATAGCGCTTAAAAAGACAAAAAAAAATAGCCCAGATCGATTGAAATAAGTTCACAACTTTTGTCAATAAAAAATAAAAATCGTAAAAAATTGCCATTTTTTTACATTTAATTACTGGAGTTGTAATTTTTTCAGGAACTTGTTTCTGGGCTTAAATTGTAACTCTTGTTGGTGACTACCTACAATCAAAATTTTGTACAAAAATAATCATAACTTTTTGCGGCAATTGTGAGTATGTAAAAACAGGTGTTCCCGAAAAATTGCTTGGAAGCGGCCAATAATGGTCATAGACTGATTTTTCAAAGCACTATTTGTTTGTGAAGAGTTTATCTACAACCCCCATATAGTGAAATGTAAGCAGGGTCCGAATTAATACCTAAAAAACGCGTCTGAAAACCGGTGTGTTTGTTGCTTCGGGCGTTTGGGCGGGCGAGTGGAGAAGTGGTAACGTGGTGGCGGAAGCCCCTCTGGCGGCCGGGCTTCGAGCGTTTTAAGGTGAGATATCTCGCAGAAATATTAATAGTGGGCATATTATTGACACATAAGAAGCAAATGGTGAATGGCTATTTTTGACGATTCACATGGGCATGGTATTATTTGCCAGTTTTTATTTTTAATCCAAACATTAATATTGTCCCGTTGTTTTGGAAACATAAATAACATCAAAGTTAATTAAAAAAATTGTTATTAACTTTTCATTGTTATTATTTTCATAATTCTTATTTAGTGCTAATGGGCTCCATAATTGCATACGAAGTTATGCTGGTAGATGAAGAAGATTAGATAAATGTTTTGAGTCTTAAATTGACTTTTTTTTATATACTACTAGATAGCTGTTGCCCGCGGCTTTGCTCGCGTGGAAGTTGATTATATACAAATACGAAAATATACATATGTATTTACAGATTAATTTAAAATATTACGTTACGTTGATGACCATAACATGACCTCAGATCAAAAATAATGCAAGTCCGATACAAACTTTCACCCCCTTTTACATCCCTTATTAAATAAAATTTCCAAAATTCCTGAAACATGTATTTATTTGTTTTACGTCAATAACCGAAATACAAAATTTGGTTTATGTAACTTTCAAAATGACGGACTTACATACATATTATCATACATATTATAATCCACTATTTTGACCCCTTTGGGGTGGAATTTTCTAAAATCCTTTCTTAGTGGGTGCCTACATAACAAAATGAATATACAGTCCGATTTCATGCTTGTAGCCTTGATAGTTTGCGCTCGGCGATGATGAATCAGTCAGTCAGTCATCAGTTAGTCAATCAATCAGGACATGTTATTTTATAAGTATAGATTATTACAGAACTAAATTATTTTTAAAAATAAAATAAATGTTTAGTAATCAAAATATCATGTTTTTTATTTACATTCATATTTATGCATGATCTAAACCTATAACTTTTTATGCAATGCTTTAAAAAATAATTACAATAAAAAAATTAATATTTTTTTTAACTTTGATGTTTTTATGTTCCCAAAACAATATCAATGTTTGGATTAAAAATAAAAACTGGCAAATAATACCATGCCCATGTGAATCGTCAAAAATAGCCATTCGCCATTTGCTTCTTATGCATCCATAATATGCCCACTATTAATAGTTCGGCGAGATACCTCACCTTAAAACGCTCAAAGCCCGGCCGCCATAGGGGCTCCCCCCCCCCCCCCCCCACGTTACCACTTCTCCTTCGCTAGCACGCCCGAACGCCCGAAGCAACAAACACACCGGTTTTCAGACGCGTTTTTAGGTATTAAATCGGACCCTGCTTACATTTCATTATATGGATAAACGTTTCGGTAACAAATAACGCTTTGAAAAATCACTCTATGACCATTATTGGCCGCTTCCAGGCCATTTTTTCGGAACCACCTGTTTTTACATACTCGTGATTTCCGAAAAAGATTTGATTATTTTTGCACTAAATTTTTATTTTAGGTAGGCACCTACAAGAATTTACCATTTAAGCCCCGAAACAAGTTCCTGTGACAATTACAACTCCAGTAATTAAATATCAAATTTTGCTATTTTTCACGATTTTGATTTTTTATTGGCAAAAGTTAAGAACCGATTTCAATCGACCAGGGTTCATTTTTTTTGTCTTTTTAAGCACTATCACGGGTATTTTTTGAAAAAAAAAATCCAACTTAAAAGTGAAAATACCAGTTTTCGGCACTTTTATGATTTTTTTTTTATGAAAAAACTACAAGCCGATTTAGTCCAAAGTATATACATTTAATATTATACGATTTTTTTCCTAATTATCACGTTGAGAAAGTGGATGGTTAATTTATTTTAAGAAAAAAAAACTATCTTACTTGGACTACATGGAGCAGATCACAAATACCACTGGTTCTATCACTATTGGTGACCTGGCGGTCTAGGGGTAAGGTGTCGGACTTTTGTGCTGGGGTCCGGTTTCAATCCCCGGTTCCAGCACAGATTTATCTGATTACCAAACCCCTTCTTCACCTCTGACAAGACATGTTGTGAATGGGGGGAATGCCAGGCCTCCACCGTGGTTCGGATTCCACGTTAAACTGTAGGTCCTCCATTTCATCTCACAATCACCCTACCATTACACATTAGCGTAAGTGCGTATAACCCGAACGGGTAGTAAGACGCGGTGCTAATAATAATATATAATAATAATAATAATAATAATAATAATAATAATAATAATAATAATAATAAAATAATAATAAATAATATCTATCACTATTCTCAAGGGGACACGTTAGCAACTAGTCGGCTAACAGAAAACGATAGAAAATCTTATGGAATCCAAAAAATGACAAATCACGACGAGACTCATGGGAAAGAAAGTTTTTATCAATTCCAGCGTGGACTTCGAATTTGACGCAACGGGAATTAAGAATATTTTAACCCGTTACTATATTTTTCTTATATTTACCATTAAATCATTTCACAAATATTATTAAATTTAATTCCTGTTATAATTATATAAATTTCATGGCAAACCTGTTATAGTTAGTGCATTGATATTTTCTTTGGACTGTAGGAACAACACTTTTGAATTGTTCTAGAGAATTAAGCTTGGAATAATTATTTAGGACAGTTTTTTACCTTTTTGGACGTCATAAAATTATAGGGATAGCTAGACCTCTAACCTTTATCAGCAGAATTTATTTTAAAGTGTCAATTATTATTAAAACGTGGAAAATAAAAATATCCGAATTGAATCACTGACCCAGAAAAATGGAATATTTTTAAATTTTTAAGAGGAAAGTAAAATTTTTCGAATCTTTTCCGCCTTTTTGCATGGTAAAATCGAACCAAACTTATATTTTTTGTATCACAGCCATCTATGCTCAGAAACTGTTTAAAAACTGTTAAATATAAGAAAATAAATAATTTGCATTGTTGCAGAAACATTATTGAAAAAAATAGCATGCCTTTCACAAAAAGTTCCTAAATAAAATCATATAAACTTTTGCAGGAACATATTGAGATAATAGGTCATATATCTCACCAAAGAGCATAAAAATCAACTCCAGATTTCCAAAACATCAACTTAAAAGATATATGTGTCAATAATTCGGAACTTATATATTTCAAATATATATATATATATTTCAAATATATAATATATATATATATATAAAAAATATATTTCAAATATATATCAAATATATATATATATATATATATATATATATATTTCAAATATAAGATTTTTAATTTTAAAATTACTACCACTTTACGTTGATAAGCTATCTAATATCTCAAATAGTTGCGGAGGTATGGTCAAAATGAGAGTTTTGCTTGTTTCAAGTATCCTCAAAGTCATGTATATAGGAAAACGAGAATATATCATTTTATTTTTAAGTTTAAACACCACCTAGATACGAATTTTAATCAAAATCGTTAGAGAAAATTTGGAAAAAAAAATATCGGTTTTTTCTCATTTTATCTTTTGGTAAACTACCCTAATTTTAGGGCTGGATATCTAATTCCAACCTAAGGCGAATCTTATGAAAGCCTAAGAAACCAAATTTTATCCCGAATTGTAAAATGGTTTGGGTTCTAGACAAAGATACAGACATTCAGACGGCAAATCAAAATCCACTTTTTCGGGTTCAGTGGGTCATGAAATATCAATATCCATCAAAATCTCAAATTCAATTTTTCTGACGATTAAAGTACTTTCTATACTTGAGATAGAGAAGGTAGAAAATGTGTCTTACAAGTTTGTATGTCTGTACCTGCTTCTGCGCTGAAACTGTATAATTGATTTGGCATCGTTACGATGTTGCATCTGGACAAATGAACAATTTGGAGCACGGCAACGCATAGACACGTGTCACTTCCACGTGGGACCACTCTGCCTCAGCCATTGCGACCACCCAGAGGATGCTGAGTCGTCTTACAATATAACATTAAGAGACGGCGCCTAAGATTAGTTAAGGCCCGCTAGCGTACTCGGCCGCATGCACGCCAGTCAGACGCTCGCTGACACGCGGAAACTGCAAGTCATCGGTTCCGTTACATTCCAGTATAAATATCAGCAACAACGATAAACGAAACTGATTAGTTTGTTACGAAACGTTTGGTATAGCCGATTGTTATCCCAAACTCATAGTCTAAACCTTTTTGTTTATTTAGTTCATTACTTCTGTGAGGTTTTTTTTTAGCACCACGTCTTACTACCCATTCGGGTTATATTCCTATGTACTAATTACTTTAATAGTTTAGGGATTAGGAAGGTTTAATTGAAAGGAAGTGAAACCCCCTTTGCGCGAAAGGAGAGTGGGAAAACCATTTAGGAGAAAAAACACCCTCAATGCACCCGACCGGGATTGAAGCCCTATCCCCCCGTCTTCGGCAGTCTAGTCTAACACGAGAGTAGCGTGTTGTTTATATCATAGTGTATTATTTTTCTTCACCGCATTTAACTACCCGTTCGGGCTACACGCATATATATTAAGGCCCTGCCTACCCATAAATGCACGGTTCTAAACAAAAGAATTTTGAACAAAATATATTTAATAATTCAACCTTGTTGTTTTTTATTTATTTTAGTAACATATCTGGGCATCTTTCATAATTCTTATGGAATTTTCAAACCATGCTAAAAATAGTTATTGAAATATTTTCATTAAAATGTTTCCATTTCAATGCATTTTAAATGGGAAAACAAAACTTATTAATGGATTTATTTATTTTCTTTGTACAATTAAGCTAGAGTGTTTGTTTATAACATACTATTTAATGAATAATTTCTTTTTCTTTTTAGACATATTTTTTAATTTGGGTTAGCTTCAATAATCACGACGATATTGAGCTCTAACGACTCCAAGTCGACTCTCTAGTCAAAATACATGGTTTTAAATACAACTTTTCCTTCTGCAACTAGTTGTCATAGCTGATAATAGGTGCCGTTAGTATGATCATTACCCATTTACAAGCTAGTATCATTTTGCAAGCGTTGGCTAACCTCTGTATCGGAATGCAGGCGGCAATGGAGGGTTAAACTAATCTCTGTGACCTTCTTGAGTCAAAGAAACATTAATACCATGTACGTTAGGATAAGAAGGGCCAATGTCCAATTATGAAAATTTGCGTAATTAAATATAAACAATTAAACATCTTAATATATTCAGTAACTAAAATACTCACAAAGTCTTCCTGCTGTGTGAATAAATATAGTTGGTCCCTACTTACTTCAATGAGAGTATTACTCTAGTGATACATTATTTTCAAAGAAAAAGCCACATGCTTCTCCATACACAAAGTTTTATGACATTAGCCCTTATTTAAACTGAGACAGTAAAACATGTAAAATTCTTCACTCTTATCTTATATTCTTTTTTGAGTTTTCTCATTCTTTAGCACTACACGTTGTAATAATAAGTGTTGAAATTCAAAGTAAATGAAAACTACTGTACATTGAATTTTTAATCCACTATTATAATAAATAAAAATAAACATTCCTGCTCATATCAAACATAGTTATTTTAAATAAAGTTTGGTCTAAATGTAATTTGAGACGTTCTCAGTATAATTTTTATATACTAGTTTTTTTTTTTTACGGTCTAAGATTTGACTCTCATTGGACTTTGGAATAAGTTATTTTCAAAAAGTTAATGAACGAAGTTTTGGTATTCAAGATGTGAAAATGTTAATTTTATTTTATTAACGTGTTAAATGTGATTATTTTAATTTGAACCTGTTGCATTCTCGCAGTTTGTGCGCTCGTTTTGGAAGAAATGTATCGAATCCCGAACAATAAGTACCCACGGTGATTACTTTTTATATAATTAACAATATGTGACCTTTTTGCTTTCGAACAAAATCCAATGGATTGTATAAATTTTGAGGTGGAGAAGTATTTACAAAATATTATTTTATATCCTTGTGAATAACAAGTTTATGAAGAAAGGTGCACAAAGAAATCAAAGATATAATTGATTATTTAACTTCTTGTAGTAAAGGGTAAGTTTTTTTTAATGGTATGCATATTACTGGCGCTTAGGCTATCTGTATCTACTAATTTAAGTACAATGGATGAGCAGCGATACTATTTTATTTACTGTAGAAATAATATCAAAATTAAGATACAAATAAATACTTCTATATAACAATGAAGCGATTATTCTGATATTTCAAGTACTTTTTTTTTAAAGAAAAGCTCTTAGCTGAAAGTAAAATGTTACTAACACTCTGTAACGCACTTATTTATTATTATTATTATTTAGCACCGCGTCTTACTACCCGTTTCGGGTTATACGCTTTAAGTACTAATTACGCTAATGGATTGGGAATTGGAAAGGTTGGATTAGAGGAAGTGAGCCCGCATTGCGTGGAGGGAAAGTGGAAAACCATTTAGGAAAAACCACCCTCAGTTCACCCGACCGAGATTCAAACCTCGATCTCCCCGTCCTCGGCGGTCGAGCTCAACACGACTAGCGCGTTAGCCAAACTACGCCACCGAGGCGGGTAACGCACTATTGTATGTTCAAAATCTCTTTTGCCTTGGCCGAGTTCGTATCACGCTAGTACTAAGTAATTTCAACCTAACAGGGAATCGAACTAGTCAAGTTATTGAGCTGATTAATTTACGCACTCAGTCATAGCACTTTAGCAACATTGACCACGACATGAAGCCGATGATAAGTAAATATATATTTAAAACCATTAAAATTAATGAACTTTTGTGTTCCCTATGCCATAAAGTAAGTAAGTAAGTATTTGATACCCGACCGACTCTGTTGTATAGTGGTCAGATTTACTGGCTTCAGATACTGAAGTCTCAAGTTCGATCCCCAGTGCCCCTAATTGTGTCTGTTGAAGCAGTGAGTCTGAAACGGAACCAAAATCAACCTCGTGAGGACAAATGAGGAGATAATTGAATGAATAAGTAGCGCTTCAGTCTAGAAAACTGAGATAGAAGTCTGGAGGGCTCGTTGTGCTAACCACTGGCACCCTCAGCTTGAAAATGTTGGCCCTATCTTTGCCAACATACGGCAGCCTCTCGATTGGTATAGCCTGCTTGCAGGCTGACACCATGGAGATATTACTCAAGTTAAACTCTACCAATAGGATAAAAAATTATTCCCAAAACATTTATTTCTGGAAAATTGTGTAAATCCTATAGATGTTTGAAAACTGTAAACACCGTATTAAATAACAGATACCCACTTCAGTGGCTGAGTGGTCTAAGGTGTCACTAGTGTTAAATTGGCCTGCTGATAGCGGAGCACTTGGGGTTGCAAATCCTGGTCGAGTCTATTGAGGGTAGTTTTTCCTAAATTGTTTCCCCATCTTCCAAAATAAAAATGCTGGTAGATAACCTCTCAAATGCTTCTTTCCTCATTACCACCCAATTAGATTATCATATATTGCGTATAACATGAACAGGTAGTATGACGTGGTAATATCAGTAATAAAAATAACATATATTTATAGTCAAAATTGTTATAGTCTTCGAAATGAAACTGCTTTTAAAATATGTTATTGCCTCCTTAGCCTTTAAATTTTAAAAATTAGCCAAAGCACAGTGGCCAAAATTTAGCACATTAAATTTTAGTTATTTTTTATTTTACCTGCTTACTAATAAACTCAAATAAATGGTACGACAAAATCGTAAGATACATACTCTCTCGTATAGGTTATTTATTATAGTTAGTGACAAAACCTTCAAGATAAATTATCTCTAATTTTACTTTAAATAAATTTTTCTCTGATAAATAAGTGTACATTATTATTTATCACTACCCTCACCAGATATTTTATTTGAAAAAATTTCAATAGTGGTACAAAAGCATTAACCTGGAGTCACGTGACACTTTGATAAGCTAATTACTCAAAATGGGTACGGGTACAAAACTTTCTCTTTGTAGTACAAAACGGTACAGAGCTAGTATAAAAAACTTTGGCATGAAAAAATTCAAAAGTGGTACAAACAGCATTAACCTGGAGTCACCACTTTTATATGCTGATTACTCAAAATGGGTACGGGGTACAAAACTTATTTGTGTTACAAAACTGTACAAAACTATTACAAAACTTGGCATGAAAAAATTCAAAAGTGGTACAACAGCATTAACCTGGAGTCACCACTTGGATATGCTATTTACTCAAAATGGGTACGGGTACAAAACTTATTTGTGTTACAAAAACGGTACAAAAACTATTACAAAACTTTGGCATCAAAAAAAGTTCAAAATCAAAAGGGGGTACAACCGCATTTACCTGGAGTACGTGGAGTACTCACTTTGATATGCTAATTACTCAAAACGGTACGGGTACAATACTTTTTCTTTCTGGTACAAAACGGTACAAAACTTTGGCATCAAAAAAAGTTCAAAATTCAAAAGTGGTACAACAGCATTAACCTTGAGTCACCACTTTGAATATGCTAATTACTCAAAATGGGTACGGATACAAAACTTTGGCATAAAAAAAAGTTCAAAATTCAAAAGTGTACAACTGCATTAACCTAGAGTCACCACTTTGATATGCTAATTACTCAAAACGGGTACGGGTACAAAATGGTACAAAACTAGTACTAAACTTTGGCATCAAAAAGGTTCTAAATTCAAAAGTGGTACTACAGGTTAATGGACGTCTAGCTGACTGGAATGAATAAGCTAATTTTTCTGCTCGAGAGTGTGATTGTATCTTGACGTTATGTCTCCCCACGTTTAGTCAAACTTGGTCGCCTACACACTTTACGGTCCGGCACTACACTTCTTATCTCTCTCAATTCTTGGAAAAAAGTTTGCTTGCTGCCTTTACTGATTACCGGTCATGGTCGCCAGCTCCCAATTGTTTAAACAAACCAGTAGTTCTGCCAACCTGATGGCTGGAATCCACCAGTTTGTATAACGTTAGCAACGCCATCTATTTTAGAGCTGAAAGCTCAACACGCCGCCAGAGAGGGTAGGCAGGGCCTTAAAAATGTGTTGAGATGAGGAAAGTAGAATTAAGATTAAATATGCCAGTATTTGGTGTAGGGAGAGTGGAAAGCTATTTAGGGGAAATCCCCCTTTAGTCAGTAAACCCCTCCCTGATTCAGACCCCGACTTCCCGTCTCTAGAAAACCTGGATAAATTAGTTTGTCGTACTTTAAGCTTCGTGTAGTTAAATTAGACAATTATCTATACTACCACATTCAACACCAGGCTACTAATGTATTCAAGAGTTATAGCAAAGCCGTAGTAACATATTTTTTTGGGGGGTGGGGAGAAATGGGAGGGAAGCTGAAGAGGAAGCTTTTATTTTCTAACAAGAGATGATAGTTGTTTTTTTAACGTCAAATATTTTTGTAACAATTTGTTCCCATAAATTCCGCGTCTTACTACCTGTTCTAAGTTTATGCATAAAAATACCCGATGGTTTAGTAACCTAATGGGGCAAGGATTATGAAGGAAGCATTTTACGGTGATCTACCTGCATTTATGGGAAATGAGTGGGAAAACATTTTGGAAAAACCACCTCCAGTAAAGTCGACTGGGATACGAACCCCTATCTTCCCATTTATCAGCAGACCAGTCTAATTAACACGAGACACGAGAGACACCTAGATCGCTAGGCCACAAAATCAGGCTTGTAACAAAATTAAAAAATTAAAACATAATTGTGTTATGGATTTATGGGACTGCAAAAATTTACTAGCCTAACCATTGAGAAGGAATCCAAAATTACATTATTTACGACACTTTCGTTTTGTTACGACTCTGAGATATAGTGAGTGGGAGGTTTTAAAGTACCGCGTATTACTATTTATACGGCTTATACGGTTATGTACTGATTACGCTGATGGTTTTTGGGATTAGGAAGGTTATATTCGGAGAAAATGTACCCGAATTATTGGATGGTAAGGTGAAAAACTATTTTGGGAAAACCACCCTCGATACACCCAACCAAGATTCAAACGTCAATCTCCCGTCATCGACAGCCTAGTCTACTGCGAGAGTAGCGCCTTAGACCATGTGGTCACCAAAGCGGGTATTGGGAGTTAATTTCGAAGAAATGTACCCTAATTACATGATGAATAGATGGGTAAATAAAAAGTGATAATCTACAACTGAAAAAACCCGCCTCGGTGGCGTAGTTGGCTAACGCGCTTGTCGTGTTGAGCTCGACTATTGAGGACGGGGAGATCGAGGTTCGAATCTCGGTCGGGTGAACTGGTGGTGGTTTTGCCTAAATGGTTTTCCACTCTCCCTCCACGCAAATGCGGGTTCACTTCCTCTAAATTCAACCTTCCCAATTCCTATCCATTAGCGTAATAGTACTTAAAGCTTTATAAACCGAACGGGTAGTAAGACGCGGTGCTAAATATATATACAGCTGAAAAGAGCACCCGGCTGAGATTCAAACCTCGACCTCCCCGTCACCAAAAATCTAGCCTACTGCAAGCCTGATGACTTTGACTTTATGATTGGCGGGCGCGGGTCGCTAAACTAATGGCATTTTAATTTCAAATAACTTAGCGGATTGACATTGTTATTAAAACGTATTTGAGCTTTTTTTTTTTTTAGAGCCTCCCTCCCATCAATGTGCGTGCGCATTATCTAAAAAAAAACAATATCGTGCTTTTTAATTATCTTTAAATTGCCTCTGGTCTTTCGGATGGTAGTAACCACGACAGTGTAACATATATATATATATATAATATATATATTTTCCATTACTACCAAGACCTTTAATGACCTCGAGTCTGCCCATCATATTTACTGCTCAGGCAGTTTGGTCCAACTTGCCACTGATCGTGATGCTTGGAGAGGTTTCAAACCACAAAGTCGTGAGAGGGCTCACCTGACAAACCCCCACCCACCACCGCTTGATAACCGAACAACTGTTCTAATTGTCCTGCTAACTAAGCTGTTTGTGATAGGCGGGGCTTGGTGGTGGTGGCTTATTCCGTTTAGAGCTCGGACATGAGAAGTCTGGATTAAATCGCCAACAGATTTCCCGATAGAGTGTGTTTTATGGATTTTATTGTGCTATATGACCCGCTCGGTGGCGTAGTTGAATAACGCGCTTGTCGTGTTAAGCTCGATGCTGAGGACGGGAATCGAGGTTCGAATCTCGGTCGGGTGAATTTGGGGGTGGTTTTTCCTAAATGGTTTTCACTCTCCCTCCACGCAAATGTGGTTCCTTCCTCCAATTCAACATTCCCAATTCCTAATCCATTAGCGTATTTAGTACTTAAAGCGTTTTAACCCGAATGGTTAGTAAGACGCGGTGCTAAATATTAAATTATTATTATTGTGCTATAATTTATTATTACCCCTTTCTGTTGTCGAATGTTCTAAGTCTTAAAGACAAAACTGCCGTTAACGGGGATATTTAGGTATATTCCCGATCTGGTGTACTTATTTATTTATGCCAGTCTGGACTGCATCACTCGTATCCCAGTTGGTGAGAAGATTACAATGTAGGCCTATTTATGTAACGTTGCCCAAAGGACTTTCAAATGTACTAATCGTACATTATTTATTTCGAGGCGCTTTCCATGTCACGATGAGATGAGGTGATAGTGATGAGGGTGTGGAACCGGTGGAAACTTTTAACCTAAGTTAAGCCTAATCAGCCAGACACTGGTGACCGTTTAGGATAATTCCTCTTTCGAGAACAATATCGATGGTACCTTGAGGTAAGTGAACCCCGTAACCCCCTCGGTTGGGAGCATACCAGCAGTTCTGGCTGGCCACTATGCCACGGGGTCGGTTAGTTGGGTCTAATCTGAGGGTGGTTTTTCTCTTTTGCCGAAATTCGAATACATTTCCTCTAAATTCAAGATTATAATTAATATCTATTATTATCTTCCCCATGCAGGTGTTTTTGCAATAAAAAAAATAAAACTCTTTCCAACCTCTTTTTAAATTTAATAGATACCGATAGCGAAACTGCACTTTACAGACTAAAATTAAACCTTTCTCTCTCTCTATTTTTTTCACCGCGGTCTTACTACCCGTTCGGGCTACATTGAAGGGTGGGGATGAGTAAGGTAGTATTTAAAGTAAATGTATCCACATCCACGTATAAGAAGAAAGGAAAACATTTTAAGGAAAATGTCTTTAGTAACCCGTACAAGATTCGAGCCCTGACCTTCCCGTAACCACGGCAAATAAAACTGAACTTGATCAACGTTTAGTCCATTCTCCCCCCCTCCCCCCCCCCCTCACACTGTTTCGGGTCATTTGTTAGTTGTTTTGTACACCTTAAAAGCTAAAAATCTTACCTTGACGGGTTATATCATGTTACAACCTCTGAGATACGGGTCCAAGCTTAATAAGAAACTTTTTTATGCGGCTTTCACTTTTGATAGATATCATCAAAAACCTATAAAATAATACAAATAACATAGTAAATTGATATCAATTTTGAGTGAAAAAAATGTGTATTTTCTGAAAGGCCTGTTCAAAAATATTTAACTGTATATCCCAGTATGATCGGTCAAGGTAAACTGATAGTGTATTTTCCAAGGATAGTTAGAAAGAGCACTCAATGTTTGACAATGATCTGCTGACACGAAACGAGCTGTCAATCACGATACGCAATTTAATACAACCTTTGCAGAGTATTGAGCATTGTAAACGCAGCGCAAGTTCCAATTTACCAATCACGCTTTTCTAAATAAATAAAATGGGGGTAACGGGGGGCAACTTCGCTTGACGTATCGACGAGTGACGCGGAATGGATGTTGGTTGGGAGCAGACAATGTACTAGTTAGTCGTTACTATGCAAATCACCGAACAATAGCGAACTGTCAAACCTCATCCAGACCAATCAAATCAGCTCACCATGACGCAAAGCAACCTTATAAAGACCGATTTTGCTAGGTCACAGCAACGCGTGCGGGGAAGTAAGGTATTATATAGTCCAATTTTAGTCGTTTTGGTGGCTGCATGGTCTAAGGCGCTACTATTGTAATAGACTAGACTGCCGATTAAGGTGAGATCCAATCCAAGTAGGTGATTTTCTTAAATGGTTTCCGACTCTCTCTCCCCACTAAAATGCGGGAACACTTCCGAAAGATTAGAAAATTAACTAGACCTGCTTTCACCTATTCATAAGTCAAGTCATGTGATCACAGCGTAACTTTTTGATATATTATCAATACCTATAAAATAACACTCACAATCTAGAAAATTATTATTATTGTTGATTAAAAAATGACTCTTAGTAAAATTCCACTGTAGTTGGATTCAGGTAGAAGGAAACGTGTAGAAAATACAAAATATCGGGTCAACTTTGGTAAAATTTTATTTAATTATTAGTGCCATTTCATAAATATTGATATTATCTATCAAAAGCGACCATTGCAGATTTTTTTTTTTTTTAGACACCGCTTATTTACTAGCCCATTCGGGTTGCATGTATAATTATGTGCCAATTACGCTAATGTTGTTAAGAATGGGTAAGGGTCAATTAAGAGGGAAGTGTATCCGTATTTGTGTGAGGCAGAGTTTAAAACCTCTAAGATAAAACAACCCTCAGTACACCCGAAAGGGATTATAACCCCGAACTCCCCGTCATCGGGCAGTTCAGTCTATGATGAGTGTGACGCATTAGATTATTCGACCACCGAAGCGGGTGACAGCTGCAGTTCACATGATTTAAAACGTTTAAATATTATGTTAGTGAGTATCTGGCAGCCGGGGTTCAATCCTCGGTCCCGGCCACAGATTTATCTGATTACAACCCTTTCCTTCACCTCTGACAAGATATCTTGTGAATGTGGGGAATGCCAGCCTCCACGTGGTTCGGATTCCACATAAACTGTAGGTCCTTCATCTTCACTCACAATAACCCTACCATTACACATTAGCGTAAGTGCGTATAACTCAAACGGGTATAAGACGCGGTGCTAATATAATATAATAATATAATAATTAGTGAGTAATTAAGTTCCCCCCTTCCCATATCTAAATCAGACTATATATTATAAATATACAGTATGGGCCTAATATATGGGACTATAACATTGGGCTTTACTCACTGCCCACCGGTACAGTGTAAGTCTCGACTTGTCTGGTTTACCGAGAGGCGGTGGCCGAGTTTGAATCTAGGTCGGATGTATCACAGTGGCTTTCCAACCATTGTTTCAAACTCTTCTCCACGCAAATGTGGGTACACTGCCTAAAGTTGTATCTTCCTTATCCCTACCTCATTAATTAAATATGTGTATACCCATACGGGTAGTAAGATGCGGGGCTGGGAAAATAATAAGAAAGATATAAGAGATAGCCACAGGAAGACTTATCAAGCAATTCTTAAGAGATATTAAATCTACTTTCATGAAGTGATACGTCAAGTCATATGTTAATGATAAATTAACAAGCTGTAGAGGCGATAGAAAGCCATTAATTAATTTTATTGGTTTTATTTTGGATACATTTGAGAGAAGTTAAGACTAGTTTGTCTTGTCTTACACCTTAATCGAATAAACTAAAAAAAAAGCTTATAATCATAATAATAACAACAATAATTGACTAAATTTTAAATGCAATAGTTAGATTACCTCAATGCATACATACAATTATTCCAACTTTGTATATAAACAGTTGTATCTGTTATGTTATTATTATTATTATTATTATTATTATATTATTATTATTATTATTATTATTAGCACCGCGTCTTACTACCATTTCGGGTTATACGCAATCTGTTATGTTCATGGAAGAGGAAAAAAACAACCAATATATAAGGGTAATATTAAACCACTACACTGCGATTTAAACTGCTTTTGATACGCGTGGCGGGTAGGCTGGGGAGCATAGTTGCCACATTGCAGGAATTTGTGCGTTACTACCATGCAAGCATACTCAGTGACTGTCAATAAATCTGGCAAGTGAATCGGTTGATATGACAACTACCCTTCACGATTGGTCGAGCAACGTGACGAGTCTCTACTCCCACTCCAACTGCTCTGAACTCTAACTAAAAGCGATTTAAAACGAATATACCTTATAGGTTAGAGTTAGTCTTGTTGCAACTAAGTTGTCATGTTTCCCTTTGAATATTACTCCCGTATTAGCCACTTAATCTGTGGAAAACATCCCATATCAGTTTGTGATACATTTTAATTACCTTGCTTGGTTCCACTATGGTTCTATCTAGCTCCATGATTTTCCAACCAGGGTTCTACGGAACTTGGGTTCCACGAACCCTATCAATTGGTTCCACAAGAATTTGCAAAAGTTTGCTTTATATTGGTATGATCATAATATTTGGACAGTGTTTGAAATATATTAATGCCCTTGGCCCTGTCGAGTGCAAGTCCAAAACCTATTTTGTGGGATGGTGGGTGGGTGGGGAAAGGCGGGGCGTGGATTCACAACCCAACCTAAGTATCTTTCCGCACAACAAGAAAGATGGATCACGGAACAGTAGATAGCGCTAGCTACAGGACAAGTCTTGCGGAAAAATAATAACGTTTGTAAATATCATTTTCTTGAGAACCAATAAAATGTTATAGTAATATTTTAAACACCTCTTCTAAGATAATGTATCAACGTTTATTGGTGTTACATTTTCTTATTTTTTGTTATGCAGCCAGCAGTTTATATTGAAAAATGTCAAAATTATTGATATATTCATCAATGTTAAAATTATAGAGTAGGTGTGTATATAAAAAGTATAACCAAATCAACATGCTTCTTTCTTTTCTTGACAACCCGTTCCGAAAGAACATTTTAAAAACAATAAGAATTCTTGAAGAAGCTGTTTGTTGCCATGGCTCTGCATTTCCACGCCAAATGAAAAGGGCCAACTGCCTTAAGATGCGCAGAAAGGAGTGAAAGTATTTTACAGTTTTTATAGAATGGAAATTTTTTGGACAAATTAAATCAAATATTTATCGAGTAGCAACATATAGTTAGTTTTTGCACATGCTAATATAAAAAGATCTTTAATATTCTGTCCAATGGTGTCCTGGAATTTTGTCAAAACATTTTATCTTTATTTTAAAAGTTTTGACAAATTCCAGGATACCATGACATATATTCAGGATTTATTGATATTGGCATGTGAATAAAAACTAAACTCTATGTTGCTACTGGATAAATATTTGATTTATTTTGGCCAAAATATTTTTAATGCTATAAAAACTATAAAATTACTCGCGCTCCCTTCTGCCGCACTTAAGATAACTCGTGTATTCGAAGATAATGAAGAATATGCCGGAATAATGTTGAAAGTCGATTGTTAATACTATTAATAACGAGGTTTAAGTACTTAATCACAGTAACTAGTAAATAGAAATTGAAATAAATAATCTTAAAATATTTTATTCAAAAGTATGAGTTGATTATTTTAATAATCAACCCTACTAGTTTACACGTATATTTGTAATTTACCCCTGTCAACAAGCGTGTGTCAATTTTACGAATTTCTTTTAAAAGAGTTCCTCCAAACAAAAATTGTTGGTAATCCCTAATCTAGATTACAGGGCCATATTGTGGTTCGACCAAGGTAAGACATCTACGTTTCAGGGTAAACGGAGGACCTGAAACGCGTCACGTCGACACTCGGCCTGAGGCATGGCGCTGCACGTGGAGTGACTTGACTACATTTCTGAGATCATCGGTGGGGGCAGAGAAGCGTGGCTGATCTTGACGGGCCTCTCTAGACCAGTTAGAAGGAGATGAGGGCTATAACAATATAGTTAGAAGTATCATTCTTAGCAGAGTATAATGGACTCTCTCTCATGATTTTTAAGTTTATCATAACACAAAAACTTTCACGAGCACACGGTTATTTAGACAAACGAAAAAAGAAACTAACTAAAACCATAACATCATTTTAACGTAAATAATATAAATTTAGCGTCATGAATGCAGTACTTGGAAAGTGGAGAAAACCATATGTAAGTGGTAAGGTATTCAAAGCCCACATTTTAAATCAAAATTATTCTCCTTTCAAATAGCCGCCCAAATATATTATCCACAAGGAAGAATTGGTTACATATGCCAAGTATAGGTATATTTATTAATATAGATAGTAGGTAACGGTAATGTGTGTGTTCCGTGAAATATCTGTACCCTTTAATTTCTTCTTTGATTAACTATTACGTACAATTACTATGACGTAATAAATATTCAGATGTAAAGTAATAAACTATTCTTCCTATCACAAAACTCATTATTCTGCCTTTTATCTGAACATATACATTTTGGAAGTGAATGATTTTAAAACTCTATCAACCGAGAATATTTAGTGTTGATTATGGCAAGGAGGAATGTATTTGATAATTTAAAAGTTATAAAATCTATTTTATACATTCATACATCAAGCCTGTGAATTGTAGCTGGTCACCTTTTATATGTAGTATCCAAACCTGAGATAACATCAGTTCAATGCTAATCAAAAAAAAAAGGTGTATATTTTATTAGCCGTTCCCATATCAGAAACCTACTCTAGTTGAATGCAGCAAACTTCCATTGAGAGCATTAAATTTAATAAAATACATAATTTTAACAATAAATATTTGAACCAAACACTTACGAGCTTAGGTAAAATGTTTAACAACTTTATGTCGGGTGTATACAAAGATTGTCAACCATAGAAACATTTGTGTAAATCATTTTCAACTAACCAGGGAAAATTTCTTATTATTTTAATCAGATTGAACGTTTAATACAAATATTTATTATTTAGGAAAGCCTCGTTTCACTTGATTGGGTAGGCCTACATATTGATACAATATGTGGAAGAAGGTGAGGAAAAAAAAAAAAAGGTAGCTATTGCCATTACCTCTCTATACAGTGGCAGCAATGAAAACTGTAAACTAAGAAATTTGTCCATATTTTCACCGTAAAAACCATATTGTGTAACGTCCCCTTTTATCTGTTCCTTTCCTTCTTTCTTCAATTACCCGCCTCGGTGGCGTATTTGGCTAACGCGCTATTCTGTTGAATTAGACTGCCCGATGACGGGGAGATCAAGGTTCGAATCTCGGTTCGGGGTGAACTGGGGGTGTTTTGCCTAAATGGTTTTCCACTCTCCCTCAACGCAAATGCGGTTCACTTTCTCTAATTCAACCTTCCCAATTCTAATCCATTAGCGTAATTAGTACTTAAAGCGTATAACCCAAACGGGTAGTAAGACGTGGTGCTAAATATAAATTAAAATATATTTCTTCAGTTTGTTCCTATATGATAATTTAATTGAATAGTGACCAAAAGCTTACCATACGTTCCGAAAAAAAAGTATGAAATATATGTTTACATACACAAATCAAGCAATGAGAACATTATTATGAATTATAAAGTTGGTCCCTGTTTATAAGACAACATTTTTTTTAAATAAAAATTCACTTCCAAAAAGTTGATCATGAAAACCCGCTGCACAGTTATGCGTAAATGTATTTTTTTTTAAGTTACGACAAATTACCTGTCTGAAACAAAACTATTTCGATATATTTACTAAATTGGCTAATGTATTTAACACCCGTAAGACGTCTCAAATTGTGAAGGTCAACCAAAAAATCTAACCTGTTTTGACATGTGAAACAGGAATTAGCCGTTTAAATTGGCGCTCATAAATATCTTATAATAGGATTTACTGGAAATAAAATAGCTTGTATTCAAATGAGAGGAGCTTTTTATTAAGACGCGTCTAAATTGTTACAATCCATTCGCGATAAATTGAGCTTATATTAATGTTCTCTAGAAGAACTTAAACGACGCAATAGCAATCTTGACGCATGCACATCAAGTTATATTTAAACCGGTCATTGTTGACAAGTATATATTATATTTGACAATTTATACAAAGATAGAACTAGAAGAATTCAAATATTGTCAGTAAATGTGGGAACGTTTTATTTTGAAAGAAGAACTTACTGCTAATATACTATAGAATGTCCAACGCTACTTCTTAGACACATGATTTATGAACTATGGCAAAGGGCTGCAGACAATGATGTACCTGTACACATCTCCTGCTCTCAACATATTTACCTGTATTATTTGTTACCCATTGCTTACGGTTATTATGTGGGTTTTTGTTGAAGAGTCATAAAGTATTAATTTTATTTTTCAAAACATACCTATTTTCTAAAAAAATAACTTATATTTTATAAGTTTGAACATGTATTAAAAGGTACTTTTGTTACGTAATACTCCAATGCCAACTATAATGTTCATGTTAAAAGCAAATCAAGTGTAAATGTTTCAGAGCTTTTTGATCAAAAGTGAATATCTTTTTTAGCTATGATTATCACTACCCATTCGGGTTATTCGCTTATATACTAATTATGATAATGTTTTTAGCTTATGAACGTTTATTTTATATGAAGTTTACCGCATTTGCGCACAAGGAAAGTAGAAAACTATTTTGGAAAAACCACCCTCAGTAAACCCGACCGAGATTTCAAACCCCGTTCGCTCCTTCATAGGCAGCCCTGTATATTGATTTAGACAATCCGATCACCAAAGTGGGTATCTTTCATGTCTTAATATTGTCCGATCGCTCTCGGAAGAATCTTATCTGACCTTCAAAAAGGTTACTGAATTCACGTCCAGCGTTGAAACTCAACAGGAATTGTTTACCTCAGTCCTTATGAAAAGCTTTAAACTCAAACGGTTACCAAGACGCTGTGTTAAAAAAAGAATTGTAAAGCATTAGAACATTAAGTGGCATTTGACCAATGTTGTCTAGTAAACATATTTTTAAAATTTATTCAAAAGGTTTTAAACGACTTGACTATAAGCGTACTGTCTTAATAAAATTAATTGACATTGATTTTATATAAACCTGTTATAAGATGATTCCGGTAAAATATTTTTATTAAAATAAAGGGAAAGGTTTTCGCGATAGGAATAGAATGAAGGACTCGAAATGAAAAGAAACCTCGGGTCCTTCATTAGGCTTGTCAGAACTCTTTTGAGAGAGCATCATCCAAAACGTTCACAAGGGAATGAAAATTCGCGACTGAGTAAAAAAAAAAAAAAGAGAGAGTTTGAATAAATAAACGAACGAAAAAAACTCGAGAAAATGGAAACAGGCTGTGGGAAATCACATGTGGCAGGTTCTTTGGAATGTGAACCATGGCGTTATTGTGAAAAGGAACGAGAGAGCGAGAGGCCGAAAATGGGAATGAGAAAAGGAAATTGGAAAAAAAAACTAGTTTTTATTTGATTCGCCAACAATTTTGAAGTGAAATATTCAATCCCGTTGGAACAGTTTTTATTTTTTATCGGTAAGCTCAAAGGCAATCACTGGTTGTCACTTCTTGATCATTTCAAGGATATGACAATCATTCGCCATGGACGAGGATGTAAAATTTACGACTGGAGACTCCCCGCCCCAGTATAGCTCGCTGGATCGAGCTAAACCTGTAAATTCCTTTAAATAATTCATACATTTAAAATAAATACATAAGACATTAATACTATTTATTTACACTTTTCATTTATTTTCTTTAGACCTTCTATTTCTACCCCAGGGAGAGCTAGGTTCACAAGATAGTTATATAATCTAGCCACGCCCTGACGTTAAGGGCAAGCTCACACGACATACAGTCGGTGGCAGATAATTTCGTAGTACAGTCGGTGGCAGGACACCGCACACGAGTGACACTCTGTAAAACGTCCGAGGCCGACAACTAACGAACGCACAAGCAACTGACCACCGTCGGTTGGTTGTGGCGGTATTTAGACGTTCCATGTAAGATTCAGTTTGGTGTAGTTCCTTATCGCAGTTTTTTTTTAGCACCACGCCTTACTACCCGTTCGGGTTGTACTCTATGTACTAATTACACTATTGTGTTAGGATTAAGAAGGTGTAATTTAAAGGTAGTGTACCCACATTTGTGTTGATGGAGAATGGCAAACCATTTAGGAAAAACCTAAACCTCAGTGCACTCAACCGACATCGAAACTCGATCTCCTCGTCTTAGGCATTATAGCCCAACACGAGAGTAGCGCGTTAGACCATGTGGCCAACAAAGTGGTCTTATCACAATTAATCTCCATTGGCAACAGCTTTGAATTTAGAAAATAAATAAATAACACGTGCGCGATTATACTAGGGCTTTCAAAACTGACCGTTTACACACCACAAAGGGCACAACTCGTAATTCGTATGCACATCCACTTGTAATAACAGGAATCACCACCACAGGTAAAACGACAATCGGGTGTTGTGAAGTCGGCTGAAAAATGGAACATGCCACATCTTTTTCGACAGTCAGTCTTTTTAGTATGTCGTGTGCGGAGCCCATTTGAATCCATAGTGAACATTTCGACCCATAAATTGTCTTCCACCCGATTGTTTGTCGTGTGCAATCACACTTAAGCCCAAACAAAATACATAAATAAAAGAAGATGACGCAAAAGAATTAAAATGAAAGCTTGATTTTTATTTATGGGCCAAACAGCTATTTAAAGTCGAGAGACAAAAGATCGAAAATCAACATAAAATATACATTAAAATCTCAAAACTGGGAAGGATGGTGGGTAGTATAAAAACATTTTCTGAGTGAGGATTTTACGAGGAAGGGTGAATACATTAATAAGATTTCAAGGATAGTGGGAGTTCCACCAAAAAATTTAGGGTACATAAAAAGCACTTTTAGAATATAAGAAAATTTATTAGATGTACTTTACGGCTATCAAAATTAAAAATTTACCTAGACATTTAGCAACAGCTAGATAAGAAATTTTTACTAATAAAACAACATAAATGAGTTAATAATTTTTACCATGAAATGATCAATATAACCCTATGGTTTTCGTAGTAAATCACAAGGTATTTTCCTTTCTCTGGAGTAGACCCCTAGATCAAAAGTTTGGCCACTCCTGCCTTAGACCATGCAACCACCTAAGCAGGTTGTGTGTGTGTGTGTGTGTGTGTGTGTGTGTGTAACACATTTGATAGAGTTTTTGTGCTAGCGTTCTTATGATAAATTAAATTGAAATAGAAACTTTAAATCCGGGATATTTCGTATGCGGTTCCTATAAATGGTCGAAAAATCACCTGGAAATTTTTCCATCTCAAACAGCAGCTTTTCCGCAAAGAGTGAGTTGCCCTCTCATCATTACAACCATAGCTCGACTGACAGTTCCTCCGTTACCGTGGGCTTATTTTAACGTTGACCTTATGCGTTGTGATAGGTATAAACACTTCAACACGCAGATATCAACACACGACTCACAAACTTAACTAACCTGACATCGTATGCCTAATATTACACATCTAACCCTTAAGCCTAGATATTTATATGTAGTATTTTGTTTAGAAAAACTTTTTTTAGAAAATACAAACATATTTTTTGCACTCAACATTATAACATTTCCATGTGTTATTAGTGTTTGTTAGCTACTATCTATAGAAAAAAAGAATCACATAGCTTGACGTATGTCTAGACCCATGTTAAAGTAGTTTTAGTGAGTTTTTAAAACTGTACGATGAGCCTTATAAGAGTATTCTACTATACTAATTGTGGATAGTATGGCAAATAGTAGATATCTTAGTTAATTAATATGTCTCAAAAACTGATAAGTTATGGTTGCCCCACAGGATTAATTCTGATGTTGGAGTCAAATTAAATCAAGTGAAAAAAATACATCATGCAGATTGAGAACCTAACCGAACCATTAGCTGATCAGTGATAAAGCATTGACGCGTAAAGCCAAAGGTAGAGGGCTTGGTTTCCGTGTCCAGGTTGCCATTTTTAAGTTTATTTTCAAAAGTAAATAACCTCCAGTGGCGGCTCATGTATAGGCACTGCGGAACTGCAGCACCCCTTATTTCCACTTGATATTATCGATAACATTTAATATAATTATCCTTTTGCCTAATTCTTTCTTTATTTTTGTAGTACAATATATATTCTTTAATCTTAATGTCAGTACTTCAGTTGCCATCCTTCAGTTTATTAAAAAGATACAAAAATCTTTGTATGGAACTGTGCACTTCACAGTGCCCGAGTATGTTTTGATGTTGTGCGCTGCCACATATGAGGAGGTGGGGAAGAAGGCGGGGATACCAGGTAGAGAAGACTGTTGCTTTTGCAGTGCCGGTTGGCGTGATGGTGGAAGGAAGGTTGTTTTTTTTTTTCTCGGCGTGTATTGTCTTAAAAACCGTGTTCATATTCTTGAAATGATAAAGGTAGAAGAGGTAGAATTAGGTTTTATTCTGCTTCCAGTTTTCTATTCGATTCATTTTTTTTTTTCTGTTTTTTATTTAACAGAAAGACTAAATGTCATGCCTACTTTCATGACAAAATTTCCTCCCAAATTTTCATCCATAACAAGGAGAAAATTATTTGAACTTTTTGCGCAAATTAAAACAAGAAGAAGGATTTCATTTTTTAGAATAGATCAAGCTTGAACGTAACAAAATTTTAAATTAAAGTAAGTAAAATATGTTGTTTTTTTTTTAAGATTTTATCAAGTTCCTGAATAAATTTTCCTTTTATAATTTTTTTTTTCTTTTACACAATTTTAAAACAAAGGTTAAAAAAATCTGAAGCAGCACCCCCCTAATTTAGCTAGAGGCCCCCATGATAAACCGTGTACCCGTTTATTGGATACAGTCTAAGGGGAAATCAGGTGTCTGTGTCTGACGAAGTTTAATTTCATATCACTCATTTATGGCGCAAGCGTCCAGTTACACAACCACGTGTTTTTTTAGAGCAGGCTTTCATAAATTGTCGTACTGCATATTTTGTTGTGATTTAGAAAAATATATATGTTAACACCACTTGGAACAGAACCAAAAGGTTTCTTGAATCGTGTATGCCCCTTACCCCGGCCCAAGTCAGGTGCTTCACTGTCTGTACGTGGCAATCACCCGCTCATTGTGGAGAGCTGCGGCGCCGAAGTGTCATTTTGTGTGGAATTAATCAGGCAGCCCGCCTTACAAGGCAGGTACCTTGACAGGCCCGGTTGTCAAGTATCGGCAGCGAATTAGTTAATCGCAAGCCTCGCATGGTCTCACTTGCAATGTCCTTTTTTTTTACCGTTTGCATAAACAAACCCTGCAATGAAGGTTACAGTACATTTTCTTAAAAATATTTATCTCTGAGATTAAAAAATCTTACAAAATCTAATTTTTTTCATCACCGTGTCTTACTACCTGTTTCAGGTTATACGCATATATATATATGATAATTTCTCTAATAGAGTAGCATAAGGAGGGTGTATTTTTAGAGTTGAATCTAACCAGTTTGAGTGGAAAAGATTGAAACATTTTAAGGAAAAAACACCTTCAATAGACTCACCTGGGATTCGAACTTTGATCGCCCCGTCATCAGAAGACCATTCAACATTAAAGTTACTCCTTAGACCAAAGCGCCCTTAAGCGGGTTTAAAATGTTCTTCCCCATGACGTTTCAGCTATAGGTTTTAAATTATGCTGTACGGAAAAAAATTGTGTTATGTGCGACAATATTAATATGAATGGCTAAACTTATGTAAATGAAAGCGTTAAACCTGTTTTTGGAACAATGTGAAAGTTACAAAATCTCAAGCAAACTTCAAACTGTAATAAACTGTAATAATATTAGGCTTATTTAAAAATAAAGGGGTTCGACACTATTGTACATACTTTTTCATATAATAAATTATATTATTACTATTATTATTATTATTATTTTATTTTATTATATTATTATATTATGTAACCCCCCTCTTCATATGATTTGATAGGTTCAAATTACAATAAACAAAAGGTAGGTAGTTACAAGAGAGTTTATTTTATTCTACAAACAACTGCGACATACAAGAGCGAGGCACTCTAGGAAAGTCGAGTGATGGCCGATAAGGGCCGAAGTAAACAATAAATAAAGGGCAAGACCCCAAGTCGTTAAGAGAAAACAGAATGATTAATACCAACGTAGTTCATAATTAATTGACCCTCGCAGAAGGCGACTAACCTAGCAGGAAAGTTAAATACAAGTAATATGTATAGGTCTACACGACCTGGCGATGCCGACACTATATTGAATAAGTATGAAGTTTTATAATAAAATGCCATAGTAAGGCGCGACAGAAAAATGATTTACCTAAACCTAACCTGTTACAAAGATCCCAATAAATTAGTTCAATCTAATTATTATTATTGTAATGACCAATGTGCTGGGTGCAGGGGCTCGCGCCCCCCGAGTTGAGTAACAATTTTAAAAGGAATCACAATCATAAAAAAAATCTTTAACTTTTAGCAAGCAGAACAACTATTTTAAAATAAAGTTACACGTTAAACAGAAATAATTAGCGCCCCAAGATGGCGACATGCTAAAGTTCCATTAGCGCCCCAAGATGGCCCATGCTAAAGTTCCAACCCGTCCGTGAGGCGGACACAACGTTAAGTACAAAGAAAAAAGCTAGCGCATAAACCATAATGGCTGACAGGCAAATCCTGCAGTCTCAGAGAAAATATAGCTATTAGTAATCATGATTTATATTTAAAGTTGAAACTTAAATTTTGAACAATTTAACCCAAACATAATTTAGAAAACGTTCGAACAACGACCTACGTTAAATCTAAGACAAGTGTCTCACCTAATCGAGTGCAGAGAAATGAGTGACATCACTACACAGTCCAGCCGTTATATACTGTACAAAGTCAATCACGTGTTCACAAACGGCGGGAATCACACTGTGGCGAAGGGAGAGGGGTGTACGTTGCTTCGGCAGAAGTCTCGATTATTCTCGTGATAAATTTCAAATCACGCGCCGGTGGATGAGTCTTGTTTCACTCGAACACAACCGTCGGCGCATACGGGTTAGCGCATCTTGACGTTCAATTGTCCGAGTCTTGCTCTAATCGGGCCTCGAGCCAGGGCGGTCAGTAAGCCGCGTGATGTTGAGTGGAGTTGAGTGTGCGAGTTTCATGAAGTCGAGATCCAGCCCAGTCAAAGGGGACCAGATCAGGTGAGCCAGATCGTCCATGTTTGCATTATGTCTGTGACAACGTCACAATTACTAGGCGTTCTATCTCACCACAGGTCCATTCCTATTACCAGCGAACTTAAGCCGCCAATATTCTATGTTCTCTGCCTCCTCCTTCATTTCATAGAATATTCTTATTTTCTTCAAGTCGTCTAATATTTGAATACTCCTCCTTCCTAAGATCCTCTTTCCCTCAACCTCTCCTTACATTACATCGTGCAGAAGACTGTTCTTCCTAAGGATGTGTCCGATCCAGTTTGCTTTGCATCTAAGAATCACATCATAATTGGTTCTCTTCTCACCCTCTCTTATTAGGACTTCTTAATTTGTCACCCCTGTATGTCCATCTAATATTCTCAAGTTTTCTCCAACACCACATGTCAAAGCTCTCCAAATATGTATTTTCCATTTTCCAAAGAGTCTAAATTTCTGTTCCTTACAGTGCAACGCTCCAAATGTGGCATTTCATTGGTCTCTTTACTCAGTTTCCAAACTCGACTTGCTGATCAGCAGTAACTTTTTTTCTTCTTCTTGAAAGCTTCCTTGACCATGGAGATCCTCGACTAAATTTCCTTAGTGCAGTAGGCTATTATGTCAGCAGACTTCCCAGGTACTTGAACTGCTTTATGTTTTCCAACTGCTGATTTCTAATTTTGATTTTAAGTGGCTCTTTATTTTTTGAAAATCACCAACACTTATGACATCTCCCTGTTGATCTCTATGTAATATATTCTCCCTATCTCCACTACCTTGGTCCATCATTTCCTGCAAATTCTATTATTTCTAGACAGAAATGATAGATCATTTTATTGTGTCAATAACGTATCCTCCTATCCTGAAATTGCCACGTCCCTCCAAGGCTTCCCTGACCAGCCACTTGCCATACAAGTTGTAACAGACTGCGTGACAAACAGCATACCTGTCTCACTCCTCTCCCTATCTCTATGCTGTTGGTCTCCATCATTCAGCCTCGCCTTTACTCGCTGTCTCAAGTACAGGTTTGCAATCAGCCTTCTATCCCTCCAGTTGATTCCAATTTTCATTGGGAACAAAAAATTAGAAAAAAAAACATTATGAGTAGTGTCCACTAATAGTTTTTCTTCAGTAGAAAAATATATATTATTTTCATAATCAGTTCCACTCTTCAGATATAAATATTGAACCAAATTGTTAAAGCCATTTTAGAACAAATATTTTCAAAACTAATTAAAAGCAAACAAACTTCAGTTTTTTTATACAAAGTTAAATACATTCTTATTTATTATGTAAAACGCTCCTCAGATAACCATTTTGAACATTAATTCGCTAAAGTGATTTAAGAAATATTTCAAATTTTCAAAATCCAATCCATCAGTAAACTAATCTTAGAAATTTGTTTTCATGAAAAACAAGTATATCATGTTATTTACCATGTAAAACAGTGATCATATATCTATTTTGGAAAAATTGTTAGAGCCATTTTGAAAAAGGTCAATTTTAACATCCAGTAATAAAAAAATAAATATATTTCAATGATATATTATTTTGAAATGTTGATAATTGATTTCATCAGTAACATATAGCTGTACTATCTGAACAATTTGTAAAATAACACTGTTCTTACCTTTTGTGTCTTTCAGTGTACATTAAAGAAGTTATTTCCATTTGACAAGAACTCGTTTTTCTCTCGCCCAGTCTAATAAGTGCAGCCAGTAAAATATTGTCAACACTTTATATAAACAACTTTACGAACAAGACAGAAGTGATGTGTTTTGAAAAATAGCCTTATATTTAAAAGTCTACGACCGTAAATCAGTCAAGAATATAAAAATCGAAATATTTAGGCTCTTCGATTCTTTGTTGACGTTTAGATTATGCTAATAAAACTCTTCTCTCATTATTCTTGGGTTTATTAAAAGGTTAATGTGCTGCACTACAAGTCGTGTAAATAATAATTGGTGATTTTAATGACCTTGTGAAGGTCTGCTGTGAAGGAATTGTTCCTGGAAACACCTGAGTTCAACACCTGCCTAGAATATACATCACATTCCTCGCCGTGTTTGAGGCACACGTGTCACGTAGTTTAAACCAACAATATTATTACGAACAAACGTGACGTAATATTTCGAGCAAGTTAAGAAAACTAGAGCGTTATCCCCACTTGGAGGATACTGACTGGTATGGGAATAGAATACACACCACGCACCGGTGGCCAAGCTGTCTAGGACATTATACTCGCACTTTCAAATACATTTTGTCTACGAAATATTTGTTCGTGTACCTCATATTACCACACGTCCGTGTTTACATAATTGGAGGAAAAAAATGTGAAGGTAGAATTTATAGAAAATATACCCGCATTTAACTGGAGAGAGAAAAGAGAGAGAGGATAATCACTTAGGGACAGGGGTGTAGTGGAGCGGGAACGTGCGGGAACGCCGTTCCGGCACGGCTTTTTATGAAAAAATATTTTAAATATGCAATTCTAAGTTAACTAAAATAATTTATATCAATATTATGTTAAAAAAATTCATAACATGAATCAATCAATTCTGATGAAATTTACTGTGCCCTGTGCGAATTCTTGGAATATTAGGGGAAGTGCGCTAAGTAAGTTTCTGCCTTAGTAACAATTTTTTTTAAATGCTCCAAATAGCTTCTAGAGGCATTTTATGTCTGTGAAATTTTTTTCACCTAGGGCAGTTGGGGTGTTGTGCACCCTCAAATCCTCCCCCCTTCAACTTTTGGGTAGCTAAGGCCTTGCATTCTAGCACTGCTAAATTTACGATTACATCACTACTTAGGGAAAAATTACCCCACTACACTTGACTGGGATTCGAGCCCAAAGCTTCCCAACATTAGCAAAACCGGCATGAAGATACTAAACCTTTGTCCACGTATCTACCTGTACGTGTTTCTAACAAATAGAATTGTAATTTAAGAATTAAATAGCCGAAGTTATTAATTATGGACGTCCATCATAGACTCTGTCTTAAAATATGAGTGAAGAATGACCCTGAGAACGGGACGAATCCTGGATAGCTCAGTGGTTAGAGCATTGGCTTGCTAAGCCAAAGGTCCTGGGTTCGATTCCCGTGTCCAGGTGTTCAAATTTCAATTTTCAGAATATAGAATTGTAATTTCCTAACAATTCTTATGAAAATCAATCCAAAGTTTGATGGCTTTTAAAATATAGCTATGGGGGATCTTAAGGATTATTTATATTTTTTAACTGTGAACTTAAGCCCTCACTTTGAGTTGAGTAATCCTATAATCTACACGTATTCTGGGTGTCTGTCACTTGCTAAAGAATAATTTACACAATCATTAGCACCTGCATAAATATTCGCGCACCTCAGGTAGCCGCGAACAGGGTCAGAAACTTGTAAATATTTGTTCTTGAGGGCAAAGGTTTATCGGGAACCCTCACTATCCCTCCTAAACACGAGAGCGACCGAGGCCTCCCGATGAACTCAAACCATTCAAACTTTCAACGCAAACACTCAACTAGCAAGCTGTAACTTAACTAAACCACCTTATGTGCCAGTAACCACTTCCGCCTACAGATGAAGATATGTAGCCAGACAGGCCATTATAGACTTGCCACACGCTGGGGTATAGCCCGACTGAGAAGTGATGGCATCTCCACATTACTAGATGGATGATGGAGGGAGCGGTCTGAGGGAGGATATGATAGAAAAAGAGGGTTAACACAACTCACTTTGGTGATACATTCTAAGGCAAGTCCTTTATATTTGTCACTGCACCTTTCTTCCCATCCAGGATATCCACATTTAAATACACTGAAAAAAAAAATACTCCAGGGTGTGAACCTGAGATCAAGCTATACCGACCGAGAGGCGGCCACCATTTGCGATGTTAGTACTAACATTGGCGAATAGAGGGTGTCATGTAATCAGCTCAATTAAACCTCCTATAGTTAATCTCAGTTTTCTAGATCGGAACCGCTACCTATTTATTCAGTAGTGT
>JBCFYV010011172.1:112994506-113020916 GCA_039000515.1 Timema cristinae
TAAAAAAGAAAAAAAAATAAGGAGGGATTAAGGAAAGAAAAAAAAAGGAAAATACATATTTGGAGATTTTGACATGTGGTGTTGGAGAAAAACTTGAGAAATATTAGATGGACATACAGGGGTGACAAATTAAGAAGTCCTAATAAGAGAGGGTGAGAAGAGAACCAATTATGATGTGATTCTTAGATGCAAAGCAAACTGGATCGGACACATCCTTAGGAAGAACAGTCTTCTGCACGATTAATGTAAGGAGAGGTTGAGGGAAAGAGGATCTTAGGAAGGAGGAGTATTCAAATATTAGACGACTTGAAAAAAATTTAAGAATATTCTATGAAATGAAGGGGGAGGCAGAGAACATAGAATATTGGCGGCTTAAGTTCGCTGGTAATAGGAATGGCCCTGTGGTGAGATAGAACGCCTAGTAATTGTGACGTTGTCACAGACATAATGCAAACATGGACGATCTGGCTCACTGATCTGGTCCCCTTTGACTGGGCTGGATCTCGACTTCATGAAACTCGCACACTCAACTCCAAACTCAACATCACGCGGCTTATGACCGCCCGTGGCTCGAGGCCGATTAGAGCAAGACTCGGACAATTAAACGTCAAGATGCGCTAACCCGTATGCGCCGACGGTTGTGTTCGAGTGAAACAAGACCCCATCCACCGGCGCGTGTTTTGAAATTATCACGAGAATAATCGAGACTTCTGCCGAAGCAACGTACACCCCTCTCCCTTCGCCACAGTGTGATTCCCGCCGTTGTGAACACGGATTGACTTTGTACAGTATAAAAAACGGTGGACTGTGTAGTGATGTCACTAAATTTCTCTGCACTCGATTAGGTGAGACACTTGTCTTAGATTTAGACGTGGGGTCGTTGTTCGGACGTTTTCTAAATTATGTTTGGGTTAAATTGTTCAAAATTTAAGTTTCAACTTTAAATATAAATCATGATTACTAATAGCTATATTTCTCTGAGACTGCAGGATTTGCCTGTCAGCCATTATGGTTTATGCGCTAGCTTTTTTCTTTGTACTTAACGTTGTGTCCGCCTCACGGACGGGTTGGAACTTTAGCATGGCGCCATCTTGGGGCGCTAATGGAACTTTAGCATGTCGCCATCTTGGGGCGCTAATTATTTCTGTTTAACGTGTAACTTATTTTAAAATAGTTGTTCTGCTTGCTAAAAGTTAAAGATTTGTTATGATTGTGATTCCTTTTAAATTGTTACTCAACTCGGGGGGCGCGAGCCCGTGCACCCAGCACATTGGTCATTACAATAATAATAATTAGATTGAACTAATTTGATTGGGATCTATTGTAACAGGTTAGGTTTAGGTAAATCATTTTCTCTGTCGCGCCTTACTATGGCAGTCTATTATAAAACTTCATACTTATGTCAATATAGTGTCGGCATCGCCAGGTCGTGTAGACCTATACATATTACTTGTATTTAACTTTCCTGCTAGGTTAGTCGCCTTCTGCGAGGGTCAATTTAATTATGACTACGTTGGTATTAATCATTCTGTTTTCTCTTAACGACTTGGGGTCTTGCCCCTTTATTTATTGTTTACTTCGGCCCTTATCGGCCAGTCACTCGACTTTCCTAGAGTGCCTCGCTCTTGTATGTCTGCTAGTTGTTTGTAGAATAAAATAAACTCTCTTGTAACTTACCTACCTTTTGTTTATTGTAATTTGAACCTATCAAATCATATGAAGGGGGGGTTACATAATAATAATAATAATAATAATAATAATAATAATAATAATAATAATAGTAATAATATAATTTATTATATGAAAAAGTATGTACAATAGTGTCGAACCATTTATTTTAAATAAGCCTAATATTATTACAGTTTATTACAGTTTGAAGTTTGCTTGAGATTTTGTAACTTTCACATTGTTCCAAAAACAGGTTAACGCTTTCATTTACATAAGTTTAGCCATTCATATTAATATTGTCGCACATAACACAATTTTTTTCCGTACAGCATAATTTAAGCCTATAGCTGAAACGTCATGGGAAGAACATTTTAACCCGCTTAAGGGGCGCTTTGGTCTAAGGAGTAACTTTAATGTTGAACTGGTCTTCTGATGACGGGGCGATCAAAGTTCGAATCCCAGGTGAGTCTATTGAAGGTGTTTTTTTCCTTAAAATGTTTCAAACTCTTCTTCCACTCAAACTTGGTTAGATCAACTCTAAAAATACTCCCTCCTTATGCTACTCTATTAGAGAAATTATCATATATATATATGCGTATAACCTGAACAGGTAGTAAGACACGGTGATGAAAAAAATTAGATTTTGTAAGATTTTTAATTCAGAGATAAATATTTTCTAATGAAAAGTGTACTGTAACCTTCATTGCAGGGTTTGTTTATGCAAACTGGTAAAAAAAAAGTGACAGTTGCAAGTGAGACCATGCGAGGCTTGCGAGTAACTAATTCGCTGCCGATACTTGACAACACGTGGCCTGTCAAGAGTACCTGCCTTGTAAGGCGAGGCTGCTCGTGATTAATTCCACACACCTCGACACTTCGTGCGCCGACAGCTCTCTCACAATGTAGCGGGTGATTGCCACGTGACAGACAAGTGAAGCACCTGCTACTTGGTGCACGTGGGTAGAGGGGCATACATCGATTCAAGAAACCTTTTGGTTCTGTTCCAAGTGGTGTTAACATATATATTTTTTCTTAAATCACAACAAAATAGCTGCAGTACGACAATTTATGAAAGCCTGCTCTAAAAAACACGTGGTTGTGTAGACTGTGACGCTTGCGCCATAGAATGAGATGACGTGATGAAATCTAAACTTCGATCAGACACAGACACATGGATTTCCCCTTAGACTGTATGCCACATAAGCGGGTACGACGTTATCAGTGGCGGCTCGTAGCTAAAATTAGTGGGGTGCTGCTTCAGAATTTTTTTAACCTTTGTTTTAAAATTGTGTAAAAAGAAAAAAAAAATTATAAAAAGGAAAATTTATTCAGGAACTTGATAAAATCTTAACAAAAAAACAACATATTTTACTTACTTTAACTTAAATTGTTACAGTTCAAGCTTGATCTATTCATTAAAAAATGAAATCCATTCTTCTTGTTTTAATTTGCGCAAAAAGTTCAATAATTTTCTCCTTGATCTATGGATGACAATTGAGGAAATTTTTCGTCATTGAAAGTATGGCATGTACATTTAGTCTTTCTGTTAAATAAAAGAACAGAAAAAAAAAAATGAATCGAATAGAATAACTGGAAGCAGAATAGTAACCTAATTCTACACTCTTCTACACTTTATCATATTCAAGAATATGATACACGGTTTTTAAGCACAATACACGCCGAGTAAAAAAAAACAACCTTCCTTCCACCATCACGCCAGAGCCGGCACTGCAAGAGCAACAGTGCTCTCTCTACCTGGTAGTCCCGCCTTCTTCCCCACCTCCTCATATGTGTGCATGCGCACAACAGTCAAACATCACGTCGCTGGCACTGTGAAGTGCACAGTTCCATACAAAGATTTTTGTATCTTTTTAATAAACTGAAGGATGGCAACTGAAGTACTGACATTAAGCTTAAAGAATATATATTGTACTACAAAAATAAAGAAAGAATTAAAGGCAAAAGGACTAATTATATTAAATGTTATCGATAATATCAAGTGGAAATAAGGGGTGCTGCAGTTCCGCAGTGCCTATACATGAGCCGCCACTGGAGGTTATTTACTTTGAAAATAACTTAAAAATGGCAACCTGGACACGGAAACCAAGCCCTCTACCTTTGGCTTTACGCGTCAATGCTTTATCACTGGATCAGCTAATGGTTCAGGGTTAGGTTCTCATCTGCATGATGTAGTTTTTCACTTGATTTAATTTGACTCCAACATCAGAATTAATCCTGTGGACAACCATAACTTATCAGTTTTTGAGACATATTAATTAACTAAGATATCTACTATTTGCCATACTATCACAATTAGTATAGTAGAATACTCTTATGAAGGCTCATCGTACAGTTTAAAAACTCACTAAAACTACTTTAACATGGGTCTAGACATACGTCAAGCTATGTGATCTTTTTTTCTACTAGATAGTAGCTAACAAACACTAATAACACATGGAAATGTTATAATTGTTGAGTGCAAAAAATATGTTTGTATTTTCTAAAAAAAGTTTTTCTAAACAAAATACTACTATAAATATCTAGGCTTAAGGGTTAGATGTGTAATATTAGGCATACGATGTCAGGTTAGTTAAGTTTGTGAGTCGTGTGTTGATATCTGCGTGTTGAAGTGTTTATACCTATCACAACGCATATGGTCAACGTTAAAATAAGCCCACGAGTAACACGGAGGAACTGTCAGTCGAGCTATGGTTGTAATGATGAGAGGGCAACTCACTCTTTGCGGAAAAGCTGCTGTTTGAGATGGAAAAATTTCCAGGTGATTTTTCTGACCATTTATATGGAACCGCATACGAAATATCCCGAGATTTAAAGTTTCTATTTCAATTTAATTTATCATAAGAACGCTAGCACAAGAAACTCTATCAAATGTGTTACACACACACACACACACACACACACACACACACACCTGCTTAGGTGGTTGCATGGTCTAAGGCAGGAGTGGCCAAACTTTTTGATCTAGGGGTCTACTCCAGAGAAGGAAAATACCTTGTGATTTACTACGAAACCATAGGGTTATATTGATCATTTCATTGGTAAAATTTATTAACTCATTTATGTTGTTTTATTAGTAAAATTTTCTTATCTAGCTGTTGGCTAAATGTCTAGGTAAATTTTTAATTTTGATAGCCGTAAAGTACATCTAATAAATTTTCTTATATTCTAAAAGTGCTTTTTATGTACCCTAAATTTTTTTGGTGGAACTCCCACTATCCTTGAAATCTTATTAATGTATTCACCCTTCCTCGTAAAATCCTCACTCAGAAAATGTATTTTATACTACCCACCATCCTTCCCAGTTTTGAGATTTTAATGTATATTTTATGTTGATTTTCGATCTTTTGTCTCTCGACTTTAAATAGCTGTTTGGCCCATAAATAAAAATCAAGCTTTCATTTTAATTCTTTTGCGTCATCTTCTTTTATTTATGTATTTTGTTTGGGCTTAAGTGTGATTGCACACGACAAACAATCGGTGGAAGACAATTTTATGGGTCGAAATGTTCACTATGGATTCAAATGGGCTCCGCACACGACATACTAAAAAGACTGACTGTCGAAAAAGATGTGGCATGTTCCATTTTTCAGCCGACTTCACAACACCCGATTGTCGTTTTACCTGTTGGTGGTGAATCCTGTATTACAACGTGGATGTGCATACGAATTACGAGTTGTGCCCTTTGTGGTGTGTAAACGGTCAGTTTTGAAAGCCCTAGTATAATCGCGCACGTGTTATTTATTTATTTTCTAAATTCAAAGCTGTTGCTCAATGGAGATTAATTGTGATAAGACCCACTTTGTTGGCCACATGGTCTAACGCGCTACTCTCGTGTTGGGCTATAATGCCTAAGACGAGGAGATCGAGTTTCGATGTCGGTTGAGTGCACTGAGGTTAGGTTTTTCCTAAATGGTTTGCCATTCTCCATCAACACAAATGTGGGTACACTACCTTTAAATTACACCTTCTTAATCCCTAACACAATAGTGTAATTAGTACATAGACGTACAACCCGAACGGGTAGTAAGGCGTGGTGCTAAAAAAAAACTGCGATAAGGAACTACACCAACACTGAATCTTACATGGAACGTCTAAATACCGCCACAACCACCGACGGTGGTCAGTTGCTTGTGCGTTCGTTAGTTGTCGGCCTCGGACGTTTTACAGAGTGTCACTCGTGTGCGGTGTCCTGCCACCGACTGTACTACGAAATTATCTGCCACCGACTGTATGTCGTGTGAGCTTGCCCTTAACGTCAGGGCGTGGCTAGATTATATAACTATCTTGTGAACCTAGCTCTCCCTGGGGTAGAAATAGAAGGTCTAAAGAAAATAAATGAAATAGTGTAAATAAATAGTATTACTGTCTTATGTATTTATTTTAAATGTATGAATTATTTAAAGGAATTTACAGGTTTAGCTCGATACCAGCGAGCTATACTGGGGCAGGGGAGTCTCCATGTCGTAAATTTTACATCCTCGTCCATGGCGAATGATTGTTCATATCCTTGAAATGATCAAGAAGTGACAACCAGTGATGCCTTTGGAGCTTACCGATAAAAAATAAAAACTGTTCCAACGGGATTGAATATTTCACTTCAAAATTGTTGGCGAATCAAATAAAACTAGTTTTTTTTTTCCAATTTCCTTTTCTCATTCCCATTTTCGGCCTCTCGCTCTCTCGTTCCTTTTCACAATACGCCATGGTTCACATTCCAAAGAACCTGCCACATGTGATTTCCCACAGCCTGTTCCATTTTTCTCGAGGTTTTTTTCGTTCGTTTATTTATTCAAACTCTCTCTTTTTTTTTTTTTTACTCCAGGTCGCGAATTTTCATTCCCTTGTGACGTTTTGGATGGATGCTCTCTCAAAAGAGTTCTGACAAGCCTAATGAAGGACCCGAGAGTTTCTTTCATTTCGAGTCCTTCATTCTATTCCTATCGCGAAAACCTTTCCCTTTTATTTTAATAAAAATATTTTACCGGAATCATCTTATAACAGGTTTATATAAAATCAATGTCAAATTAACTTTATTAAAGACAGTACGCTTATAGTCAAGTCGTTAAACCTTTTTGAATAAATTTTAAAAATATGTTTACTAGACAACATTGGTCAAATGCCACTTAATGTTCTATGCTTACAATTCTTTTTTAACACAGCGTCTTGGTAACCGTTTGAGTTATAAGCTTTTCATAAGGACTGAGGTAACAATTCCTGTTGAGTTTCAACGCTGGACGTGAATTCAGTAACCTTTTTGAAGGTCAGATAAGATTCTTCCGAGAGCGATCGGACAATATTAATGACATGAAAGATACCCACTTTGGTGATCGGATTGTCTAAATCAATATACAGGGCTGCCTATGAAGGAGCGAACGGGGTTTGAATCTCGGTCGGGTTTACTGAGGGTGGTTTTTCCAAAATAGTTTTCTACTTTCCTTGTGCGCAAATGCGGGTAAACTTCATATAAATATAACGTTCATAAGCTATAAAACATTATCATAATTAGTATATAAGCGAATAACCCGAATGGGTAGTGATAATCATAGCTAAAAAAGATATTCACTTTTGATCAAAAAGCTCTGAAACATTTACACTTGATTTGCTTTAACATGAACATTATAGTTGGCATGGAGTATTACGTAACAAAAGTACCTTTTTAATACATGTTCAAACTTATAAAATATAAGTTATTTTTTAGAAAATAGGTATGTTTTGAAAAATAAAATTAATACTTTATGACTGCTTCAACAAAACCCACATAATAACCGTAAGCAAATGGGTAACAAATAATACAGGTAAATATGTTGAGAGCAGGAGATGTGTACAGGTAACATCAATTGTTCTGCAGCCCTTTGCCATAGTTTCATAAATCATGTGTCTAAGAAGGTAGCGTTGGACATTCTATAGTATATTAGCAGTAAGTTCTTCCTTTCAAAATAAAACGTTCCCACATTTACTGACAATATTTGAATTCTTCTAGTTCTATCTTTGTATAAATTGTCAAATATAATATATACTTGTCAACAATGACCGGTAAGTATAACTTGATGTGCATGCGTCAAGACTTGCTATTCGTCGTTTAAGTTTCTTCTAGAGAACATTAATATAAGCTCAATTTATCGCGAATGGATTGTAACAATTTAGACGCGTCTTAATAAACAGCTCCTCTCATTTGAATACAAGCTATTTTATTTCCAGTAAATCCTATTATTAAGATATTTATGAGCGCCAATTAAACGGCTAATTCCTGTTTCACATGTCAAAACAGGTTAGAGTTTGGTTGACCTTCACAATTTGAGACGTCTTACGGGTGTTAAATACATTAGCCAATTTAGTAAATATATCGAAATAGTTTTGTTTCAGACAGGTAATTTGTCGTAACTTAAAAAAAAATACATATTACGCATAACTGTGCAGCGGGTTTCATGATCAACTTTTTGGAAGATGAATTTTTATTTAAAAAAAATGTTGTCTTATAAACAGGGACCAACTTTATAATTCATAATAATGTTCTCATTAGCTTGATTTTGTGTATGTAAACATATATTTCATACTTTTTTTCGGAACGTATGGTAAGCTTTTGGTCACTATTCAATTAAATTATCATATATGGAACAAACTGAAGAAATATATTTAATATATATTTAGCACCACGTCTTACTACCCGTTTGGGTTATACGCTTTAAGTACTAATTACGCTAATGGATTAGGAATTGGGAAGGTTGAATTAGAGAAAGTGAACCCGCATTTGCGTTGAGGGAGAGTGGAAAACCATTTAGGCAAAACCACCCCCAGTTCACCCGACCGAGATTCGAACCTTGATCTCCCCGTCATCGGCAGTCTAATTCAACACGACTAGCGCGTTAGCCAACTACGCCACCGAGGCGGGTAATTGAAGAAAGAAGGAAAGGAACAGATAAAAGGGGACGTACACAATATGGTTTTTACGGTGAAAATATGGACAAATTTCTTAGTTTACAGTTTACATTGCTGCCACTGTATAGAGAGGTAATGGCAATAGCTACCTTTTTATTTTTTCCTCTACCTTCTTCCACATATTGTATCAATATGTAGGCCTACCCAATCAAGTGAAACGAGGCTTTCCTAAATAATAAATATTTGTATTAAACGTTCACATCTGATTAAAATAATAAGAAATTTTCCCTGGTTAGTTGAAAATGATTCTACACAAATGTTTCTATGGTTGACAATCTTTGTATACACCGACATAAAGTTGTTAAACATTTTACCTAAGCTCGTAAGTGTGGTCAAATATTTATTGTTAAATGTATGTATTTTATAAATTTTAATGCTCTCAATGGAAGTTTGCTGCATTCAACTAGAGTAGGTTTCTGATAGTGGGAACGGCTAATAAAATATACACCTTTTTTTTTGATTAGCATTGACTGATGTTATCTCAGGTTTGGATACTACATATAAAAGGTGACAGCTACAATTCACATGGCTTGATGTATGAATGTATAAAATAGATTTTAATAACTTTTAAATTATCAAATACATTCCTCCTTGCCATAATCACACTAAATATATCTCGGTTGATAGAGTTTTAAAATCATTCACTTCCAAATGTATATGTTCAGATAAAAGGCAGAATAATGAGTTTGTGAATAGGAAGAATAGTTAGTACTTTACATTCTGAATATTTATTACGTCATAGTAATTGTACGTAATAGTTAATCAAAGAAGAAATTAAAGGGTACAGATATTTCACGGAACACACACATTACCGTTACCTTACTATCTATATTAATAAATATACCTATACTTGGGCATATGTAACCAATTCTTCCCTTGTGGATAATATATTTGGGCGGCTATTTGAAAGGAGAATAATTTTGATTTAAAATGTGGGCTTTGAATACCATTACCACTTACATATGGTTTTCTCCACTTTCCAAGTACTGCATTCATGACGCTAAATATATATATTTACGTTAAAAATGATGTTATGGTTTAAGTTAGTTTCTTTTTCGTTTGTCTAAATAACCGTGTGCTCGTGAAAGTTTTGTGTTATGATAAACTTAAAATCATGAGAGAGAGTCCATTATACTCTGCTAAGAATGATACTTCTTACTATATTGTTATAGCCCTCATCTCCTTCTAACTGGTCTAGAGAGGCCCGTCAAGATCAGCACACGCTTCTCTGCCCCCACCGATGATCTCAGAAATGTAGTCAAGTACACTCCACGTGCAGCGCCATGCCTCAGGCCGAGTGTCGACGTGACGCGTTTCAGGTACACTCCGTTTACCCTGAAACGTAGATGTCTTACCTTGGTCGAACCACAATATGGCCCTGTAATCTAGATTAGGGATTACCAACAATTTTTGTTTGGAGGAACTCTTTTAAAAGAAAATTCGTAAAATCTGACACACGCTATGTTTGACAGGGGTAAATTACAAAATATACGTGTAAACTAGTAGGGTTGATTATTAAATAATCAACTCATACTTTTGAATAAAATATTTTAAGATTATTTACTTTCAATTTCTATTTACTAGTTACTGTGATTAAGTACTTAAACCTCGTTTATTAATAGTATTAACAACTCGACTTTCAACATTATTACCGGCATATTCTCTTCATTATCTTCGAATACACGAGTTATCTTAAGGTGCGGCAGAAGGGAGCGCGAGTAATTTTATAGTTTTTATAGCATTACATATTTTGGCCAAAATAAATCAAATATTTATCCAGTAGCAACATAGAGTTTAGTTTTATTCACATGCCAATATCAATAAATCCTGAATATATGTCATGGGTATCCTGGAATTTTGTCAAAACTTTTAAAATAAAGATAAAATGTTTTGACAAAATTCCAGGACACCATTGACAGATATTAAAGATCTGTTTATATTAGCATGTGCAGAAAACTAAACTATATGTTGCTACTCGATAAATATTTGATTTAATTTGTCCAAAAAATTTCCATTCTATAAAAACTGTAAAAATACTTTCACTCCTTTCTGCCGCATCTTAAGGCAGTTGGCCCTTTTCATTTGGCGTGGAAATGCAGAGCCATGGCAACAAACAGCTATCTTCAAGAATTCTTATTGTTTTAAAATGTTCTTTTCGGAAACGGGTTGTTCAAGAAAAGAAAGAAGCATGTTGATTTGGTTATACTTTTTATATACACACCTACTCTATAATTTTAACATTGATGAAATATATCAATAATTTTGACATTTTTCAATATAAACTGCTGGCTGCATAACAAAAAATAAGAAAATGTAACACCAATAAACGTTGATACATTATCTTAGAAGAGGTGTTTAAAATATTACTATAAACATTTTATTGGTTCTCAAGAAAACTGATATTTACAAACGTATTATTTTTCCGCAAGACTTGTCCTGTAGCTAGCGCTATCTACTGTTTCCGTGATCCATCTGTTCTTGTTGGTGCGGAAAGATACTTAGGTTGGTTGTGAATCCACGCCCCGCCTTTCCCCCACCCACCCACCATCCCACAAAATAGGTTTTGGACTTGCACTCGACAGGGCCAAGGGCATTAATATATTTCAACACTGTCCAAATATTATGATCATACCAATATAAAGCAAACTTTTGCAAATTCTTGTGGAACCATTGATACGGGTTCGTGGAACCCCAAGGTTCCGTAGAACCCTGGTTGGAAATCATGGAGCTAGATAGACCATAGTGGAACCAAGCAAGGTAATTAAAATGTATCACAAACTGATATGGGATGGTTTTCCACAGGATAAGTGGCTAATACGGGAGTATATTTCAAAGGGAAACATGACAACTTAGTTGCAACAAGACTAACTCTAACCTATAAGGTATACTTCGTTTTAAATCGCTTTAGGTTAGAGTTCAGAGCAGTTGGAGTGGGGAGTAGAGACTCGTCACGTGCTCGACCAATCCGTGAAGGGTAGTTGTCATATCAACCGATTCACGTTGCCAGATTTATTGACAGTCACTGAGTATGCTTGCATGGTAGTAACGCACAAATTCCTGCAATGTGGCAACTATGCTCCCCAGCCTACCCGCCACGCGTATCATAAAGCAGTTTAAATCGCAGTGTAGTGGTTTAAATATTACCCTTATATATTGGTTGTTTTTTTCCTCTTCCATGAACATAACAGATTGCGTATAACCCGAATGGGTAGTAAGACGCGGTGCTATAATAATAATAATAATAATATAATAATAATAATAATAATAATAATAATAACATAACAGATACAACTGTTTATATACAAATGTTGGAATAATTGTATGTATGCATTGAGGTAATCTAACTATTGCATTTAAAATTTAGTCAATTATTGTTGTTATTATTATGATTATAAGCTTTTTTTTTAGTTTATTCGATTAGGTGTAAGACAAGACAAACTAGTCTTAACTTCTCTCAAATGTATCAAAATAAAACCAATAAAATTAATTAATGGCTTTCTATCGCCTCTACAGCTTGTTAATTTATCATTAACATATGACTTGACGTATCACTTCATGAAAGTAGATTTAATATCTCTTAAGAATTGCTTGATAAGTCTTCCTGTGGCTATCTCTTATATCTTTCTTATTATTTTCCCGTGCCCCGCATCTTACTACCCGTATGGGATATACACATATTTATATTAATGAGGTAGGGATAAGGAAGATACAACTTATAGGCAGTGTACCCACATTTGCGTGGAGAAAGAGTTTGAAACAATGGTTGGAAAGCCACTGTGATACATCCGACCTAGATTCAAACTACGGCCACCGCCTCTCCGGTAAACCAGACAAGTCGAGACTTACACTGTACCGGTGGGCAGTGAGTAAAGCACATGTTATAGTCCCATATATTAGGCCCATACTGTATATTTATAATATATAGTCTGATTTAGATATGGGAAGGGGGGAACTTAATTAACTCACTAATTATTATTATTATTATTATTATTAGCACCGCGTCTTACTACCCGTTTGAGTTATACGCACTTACGCTAATGTGTAATGGTAGGGTGATTGTGAGATGAGATGAAGGACCTACAGTTTAATGTGGAATCCGAACCACGGTGGAGGCCTGGCATTCCCCACATTCACAAGATATCTTGTCAGAGGTGAAGGAAAGGGTTTGGTAATCAGATAAATCTGTGCCGGGACCGAGGATTGAACCCCGGCTGCCAGATACTCACTAACATTATATTTAAACGTTAAGTCATGTGAACTGCAGCTGTCACCCGCTTCGGTGGTCGAATAATCTAATGCGTCACACTCATCATAGACTGAACTGCCGATGACGGGGAGATCGGGGTTATAATCCCTTTCGGGTGTACTGAGGGTTGTTTATCTTAGAGGTTTTAAACTCTGCCTACACACAAATACGGATACACTTCCTCTTAATTGACCCTTACCCATTCTTAACACATTAGCGTAATTGGCACATAATTATACATGCAACCCGAATGGCTAGTAATAAGCGGTGCTAAAAATAAAAAATCTGCAATGGTCGCTTTTGATAGATAATATCAATATTTATGAAATGGCACTAATAATTAAATAAAATTTTACCAATGTTGACCCGATATTTTTGTATTTTCTACACGTTCCTTCCTACCTGAATCCAACTACAGTGGAATTTTACTAAGAGTCATTTTTTAATCAACAATAATAATAATTTTCTAGATTGTGAGTGTTATTTTATAGGTATTGATAATATATCAAAAGTTACAGCTGTAGATCACATGACTTGACTTATGAATAGGTGAAAGCAGGTCTAGTTAATTTTCTAATCTTTCGGAAGTGTTCCCGCATTTTAGTGGGGAGAGAGAGTCGGAAACCATTTAAGAAAATCACCCTACTTGGATTGGATCTCACCTTAATCGGCAGTCTAGTCTATTACAATAGTAGCGCCTTAGACCATGCAGCCACCAAAACGACTAAAATTGGACTATATATATACCTTACTTCCCCGCACGCGTTGCTGGTGCACCCTAAGCAAAATCGTGTCTTTATAAGGTTGCTTTGCGTCATGGTGAGCTGATTTGATTGGTCTGGATGAGGTTTGACAGTTCGCTATTGGTTCGGTGATTTGCATAGTAACGACTAACTAGTACATTGTCTGCTCCCAACCAACATCCATTCCGCGTCACTCGTCGATACGTCAAGCGAAGTTGGCCCCCGTTACCCCCATTTTATTTATTTAGAAAAGCGTGATTGGTAAATTGGAACTTGCGCTGCGTGTACAAATGCTCAATACTCTGCAAAGGTTAGTATTAAATTTGCGTATCGTGATTGACAGCTCGTTTCGTGTCAGCAGATCATTGTCAAACATTGAGTGCTCTTCTAACTATCCTTGGAAAATACACTATCAGTCTTACCTTGACCGATCATACTGGGATATACAGTTAAATATTTTTTGAACAGGCCTTTCAGAAAATACACATTTTTTTCACTCAAAATTGATATCAATTTACTATGTTATTTGTATTATTTTATAGGTTTTGATGATATCTATCAAAAGTGAAAGCCGCATAAGAAGTTTCTTATTAAGCTTGGACCCGTATCTCAGAGGTTGTAACATGATATAACCCGTCAAGGTAAGATTTTTAGCTTTTAAGGTGTACAAAACAACTAACAAATGACCCGAAACAGTGGTGGGGGGGGGGGGGGGGGGAGAATGGACTAAACGTTGATCAAGTTCAGTTTTATTTGCCGTGGTTACGGGAAGGTCAGGGCTCGAATCTTGTACGGGTGTACTAAAGACATTTTCCTTAAAATGTTTTCCTTTCTTCTTATACGTGGATGTGGATACATTTACTTTAAATACTACCTTACTCATCCCCACCTTCAATGTAGCCCGAACGGGTAGTAAGACCGCGGTGAAAAAAATAGAGAGAGAGAAAGGCTAATTTTAGTCTGTAAAGTGCAGTTTCGCTATCGGTATCTATTAAAATTTAAAAGAGGTTGGAAAGAGTTTTATTTTTTTTTTGCAAAAACACCTGCATGGGGAAGATAATAATAGATTATATATTATATCTTGAATTTAGAGGAAATGTATTCGAATTTCGGCACAGAGAAAAACCACCCTCAGATTAGACCCAACTAACCGACCCCGTGGCATAGTGGCCAGCCAGAACTGCTGGTATGCTACCAACCGAGGGGGTTACGGGGTTCACTTACCTCATGGTACCATCGATATTGTTCTCGAAAGAGGAATTATCCTAACGGTCACCAGTGTCTGGCTGATTAGGCTTAACTTAGGTTAAAAGTTTCCACCGGTTCCACACCCTCATCACTATCACCTCATCTCATCGTGACATGGAAAGCGCCTCGAAATAAATAATGTACGATTAGTACATTTGAAAGTCCTTTGGGCAACGTTACATAAATAGGCCTACAGTGTAATCTTCTCACCAACTGGGATACGAGTGATGCAGTCCAGACTGGCATAAATAAATAAGTACACCAGATCGGGAATATAACCTAAATATCCCCGTTAACGGCAGTTTTGTCTTTAAGACTTAGAACATTCGACAACAGAAAGGGGTAATAATAAATTATAGCACAATAATAATAATATAATATTTAGCACCGCGTCTTACTACCCATTCGGGTTATACGCTTTAAGTACTAAATACGCTAATGGATTAGGAATTGGGAATGTTGAATTGGAGGAAGTGAACCCACATTTGCGTGGAGGGAGAGTGGAAAACCATTTAGGAAAAACCACCCCCAGTTCACCCGACCGAGATTCGAACCTCGATCTCCCCGTCCTCAGCATTCGAGCTTAACACGACAAGCGCGTTATTCAACTACGCCACCGAGGCGGGTCATATAGCACAATAAAATCCATAAAAACACACTCTATCGGGAAATCTGTTGGCGATTTAATCCAGACTTCTCATGTCCGAGCTCTAAACGGAATAAGCCACCACCACCAAGCCCCGCCTATCACAAACAGCTTAGTTAGCAGGACAATTAGAACAGTTGTTCGGTTATCAAGCGGTGGTGGGTGGGGTTGTCAGGTGAGCCCTCTCACGACTTTGTGGTTTGAAACCTCTCCAAGCATCACGATCAGTGGCAAGTTGGACCAAACTGCCTGAGCAGTAAATATGATGGGCAGACTCGAGGTCATTAAGGTCTTGGTAGTAATGGAAATATATATATATATATATATATATATGTTACACTGTCGTGGTTACTACATCCGAAAGACCAGAGGCAATTTAAAGATAATTAAAAAGCACGATATTGTTTTTTTTTAGATAATGCGCACGCACATTGATGGGAGGGAGGCTCTAAAAAAAAAAAAAAGCTCAAATACGTTTTAATAACAATGTCAATCCCGCTAAGTTATTTGTAAATTAAAATGCCATTAGTTTAGCGACCCGCGCCCGCCAATCATAAAGTCCAAAGTCATCAGGCTTGCAGTAGGCTAGATTTTTGGTGACGGGGAGGTCGAGGTTTGAATCTCAGCCGGGTGCTCTTTTCAGCTGTATATATATTTAGCACCGCGTCTTACTACCCGTTCGGTTTATACGCTTTAAGTACTAATTACGCTAATGGATTAGGAATTGGGAAGGTTGAATTAGAGGAAGTGAACCCGCATTTGCGTGGAGGGAGAGTGGAAAACCATTTAGGCAAAACCACCACCAGTTCACCCGACCGAGATTCGAACCTCGATCTCCCCGTCCTCAATAGTCGAGCTCAACACGACAAGCGCGTTAGCCAACTACGCCACCGAGGCGGGTTTTTCAGTTGTAGATTATCACTTTGATTTACCCATCTATTCATCATGTGAATTAGGGTACATTTCTTCGAAATTAACTCCCAATCACCCGCTTTGGTGACCACATGGTCTAAGGCGCTACTCTCGCAGTAGACTAGGCTGTCGATGACGGGGAGATTGACGTTCGAATCTTGGTTGGGTGTATCGAGGGTGGTTTTCCCAAAATAGTTTTTCACCTTACCATCCAATAATTCGGGTACATTTTCTCCGAATATAACCTTCCTAATCCCAAAAACCATCAGCGTAATCAGTACATAACCGTATAAGCCGTATAAATAGTAATACGCGGTACTTTAAAAACCTCCCACTCACTATATCTCAGAGTCGTAACAAAACGAAAGTGTCGTAAATAATGTAATTTTGGATTCCTTCTCAATGGTTAGGCTAGTAAATTTTTGCAGTCCCATAAATCCATAACACAATTATGTTTTAATTTTTTAATTTTGTTACAAGCCTGATTTTGTGGCCTAGCGATCTAAGGTGTCTCTCGTGTCTCGTGTTAATTAGACTGGTCTGCTGATGATGGGAAGATAGGGGTTCGTATCCCAGTCGACTTTACTGGAGGTGGTTTTTCCTAAATGTTTTCCCACTCATTTCCCATAAATGCAGGTAGATCACCTGTAAAATGCTTCCTTCATAATCCTTGCCCCATTAGGTTACTAACCATCGGGTATTTTTATGCATAAACTTGAACAGGTAGTAAGACGCGGAATTTATGGGAACAAATTGTTACAAGAAATATTTGACGTTAAAAAAACACTATCATCTCTTGTTAGAAAATATAGCTTCCTCTTCAGCCTTCCCTCCCATTTCTCCCCACCCCCCCAAAAAATATGTTACTACGGCTTTGCTATAACTCTTGAATACATTAGTAGCCTGGGTGTTGAATGTGGTAGTATAGATAATTGTCTAATTTAACTACACGAAGCTTAAAGTACGACAAACTAATTTATCCAGGTTTTCTAGAGACGGGGAAGTCGGGGTCTGAATCAGGGAGGGGTTTACTGACTGAAGGGGATTTCCCCTAAATAGCTTTCCACTCTCCCTACACCAAATACTGGCATATTTAATCTTAATTCTACTTTCCTCATCCTCAACACATTATTAAGGCCCTGCCTACCCTCTCTGGCGGCGTGTTGAGCTTTCAGCTCTAAAATAGATGGCGTTGCTAACGTTATACAAACTGGTGGATTCCAGCCATCAGGTTGGCAGAACTACTGGTTTGTTTAAACAATTGGGAGACTGGCGACCATGACCGGTAATCAGTAAAGGCAGCAAGCAAACTTTTTTCCAAGAATTGAGAGAGATAAGAAGTGTAGTGCCGGACCGTAAAGTGTGTAGGCGACCAAGTTTGACTAAACGTGGGGAGACATAACGTCAAGATACAATCACACTCTCGAGCAGAAAAATTAGCTTATTCATTCCAGTCAGCTAGACGTCCATTAACCTGTAGTACCACTTTTGAATTTAGAACCTTTTTGATGCCAAAGTTTAGTACTAGTTTTGTACCATTTTGTACCCGTACCCGTTTTGAGTAATTAGCATATCAAAGTGGTGACTCTAGGTTAATGCAGTTGTACCACTTTTGAATTTTGAACTTTTTTTTATGCCAAAGTTTTGTATCCGTACCCATTTTGAGTAATTAGCATATCAAAGTGGTGACTCAAGGTTAATGCTGTTGTACCACTTTTGAATTTTGAACTTTTTTTGATGCCAAAGTTTTGTACCGTTTTGTACCAGAAAGAAAAAGTATTGTACCCGTACCCGTTTTGAGTAATTAGCATATCAAAGTGAGTACTCCACGTACTCCAGGTAAATGCGGTTGTACCCCTTTTGATTTTGAACTTTTTTTGATGCCAAAGTTTTGTAATAGTTTTGTACCGTTTTGTAACACAAATAAGTTTTGTACCCGTACCCATTTTGAGTAAATAGCATATCCAAGTGGTGACTCCAGGTTAATGCTGTTGTACCACTTTTGAATTTTTTCATGCCAAAGTTTTGTAATAGTTTTGTACAGTTTTGTAACACAAATAAGTTTTGTACCCGTACCCATTTTGAGTAATCAGCATATAAAAGTGGTGACTCCAGGTTAATGCTGTTGTACCACTTTTGAATTTTTTCATGCCAAAGTTTTATACTAGCTCTGTACCGTTTTGTACTACAAAGAGAAAGTTTTGTACCCGTACCCATTTTGAGTAATTAGCTTATCAAAGTGTCACGTGACTCCAGGTTAATGCTTTTGTACCACTATTGAAATTTTTTCAAATAAATATCTGGTGAGGGTAGTGATAAATAATAATGTACACTTATTTATCAGAGAAAAATTTATTTAAAGTAAAATTAGAGATAATTTATCTTTGAAGGTTTTGTCACTAACTATAATAAATAACCTATACGAGAGAGTATGTATCTTACGATTTTGTCGTACCATTTATTTGAGTTTATTAGTAAGCAGGTAAAATAAAAAATAACTAAAATTTAATGTGCTAAATTTGGCCACTGTGCTTTGGCTAATTTTTAAAATTTAAAGGCTAAGGAGGCAATAACATATTTTAAAAGCAGTTTCATTTCGAAGACTATAACAATTTTGACTATAAATATATGTTATTTTTATTACTGATATTACCACGTCATACTACCTGTTCATGTTATACGCATATATGATAATCTAATTGGGTGGTAATGAGGAAAGAAGCATTTGAGAGGTTATCTACCAGCATTTTTATTTTGGAAGATGGGGAAACAATTTAGGAAAAACTACCCTCAATAGACTCGACCAGGATTTGCACCCCAAGTGCTCCGCTATCAGCAGGCCAATTTAACACTAGTGACACCTTAGACCACTCAGCCACTGAAGTGGGTATCTGTTATTTAATACGGTGTTTACAGTTTTCAAACATCTATAGGATTTACACAATTTTCCAGAAATAAATGTTTTTGGGAATAATTTTTTATCCTATTGGTAGAGTTTAACTTGAGTAATATCTCCATGGTGTCAGCCTGCAAGCAGGCTATACCAATCGAGAGGCTGCCGTATGTTGGCAAAGATAGGGCCAACATTTTCAAGCTGAGGGTGCCATGTGGTTAGCACAACGAGCCCTCCAGACTTCTATCTCAGTTTTCTAGACTGAAGCGCTACTTATTCATTCAATTATCTCCTCATTTGTCCTCACGAGGTTGATTTTGGTTCCGTTTCAGACTCACTGCTTCACAGACACAATTAGGGGCACTGGGGATCGAACTTGAGACTTCAGTATCTGAAGCCAGTAAATCTGACCACTATACAACAGAGTCGGTCGGGTATCAAATACTTACTTACTTACTTTATGGCATAGGGAACACAAAAGTTCATTAATTTTAATGGTTTTAAATATATATTTACTTATCATCGGCTTCATGTCGTGGTCAATGTTGCTAAAGTGCTATGACTGAGTGCGTAAATTAATCAGCTCAATAACTTGACTAGTTCGATTCCCTGTTAGGTTGAAATTACTTAGTACTAGCGTGATACGAACTCGGCCAAGGCAAAAGAGATTTTGAACATACAATAAGTGCGTTACCCGCCTCGGTGGCGTAGTTGGCTAACGCGCTAGTCGTGTTGAGCTCGACCGCCGAGGACGGGGAGATCGAGGTTTGAATCTCGGTCGGGTGAACTGAGGGTGGTTTTTCCTAAATGGTTTTCCACTTTCCCTCCACGCAAATGCGGGCTCACTTCCTCTAATCCAACCTTTCCAATTCCCAATCCATTAGCGTAATTAGTACTTAAAGCGTATAACCCGAAACGGGTAGTAAGACGCGGTGCTAAATAATAATAATAATAAATAAGTGCGTTACAGAGTGTTAGTAACATTTACTTTCAGCTAAGAGCTTTTCTTTAAAAAAAAAGTACTTGAAATATCAGAATAATCGCTTCATTGTTATATAGAAGTATTTATTTGTATCTTAATTTTGATATTATTTCTACAGTAAATAAAATAGTATCGCTGCTCATCCATTGTACTTAAATTAGTAGATACAGATAGCCTAAGCGCCAGTAATATGCATACCATTAAAAAAAACTTACCCTTTACTACAAGAAGTTAAATAATCAATTATATCTTTGATTTTCTTTGTGCACCCTTTCTTCATAAACTTGTTATTCACAAGGATATAAAATAATATTTTGTAAATACTTCTCCACCTCAAAATTTATACAATCCATTGGATTTTGTTCGAAAGCAAAAAGGTCACATATTGTTAATTATATAAAAAGTAATCACCGTGGGTACTTATTGTTCGGGATTCGATACATTTCTTCCAAAACGAGCGCACAAACTGCGAGAATGCAACAGGTTCAAATTAAAAGTAATCACATTTAACACGTTAATAAAATAAAATTAACATTTTCACATCTTGAATACCAAAAACTTCGTTCATTAACTTTTTGAAAAATAACTTATTCCAAAGTCCAATGAGAGTCAAATCTTAGACCGTAAAATAAAAACTAGTATATAAAATTATACTGAGAACGTCTCCAAATTACATTTAGACCAAACTTTATTTAAAATAACTATGTTTGATATGAGCAGGAATGTTTATTTTTATTTATTATAATAGTGGATTAAAAATTCAATGTACAGTAGTTTTCATTTACTTTGAATATCAACACTTATTATTACAACGTGTAGTGCTAAAGAATGAGAAAACTCAAGAAAGAATATAAGATAAGAGTGAAGAATTTTACATGTTTTACTGTCTCAGTTAAATAAGGGCTAATGTCATAAAACTTTGTGTATGGAGAAGCATGTGGCTTTTTCTTTGAAAATAATGTATCACTAGAGTAATACTCTCATTGAAGTAAGTAGGGACCAACTATATTTATTCACACAGCAGGAAGACTTTGTGAGTATTTTAGTTACTGAATATATTAAGATGTTTAATTGTTTATATTTAATTACGCAAATTTTCATAATTGGACATTGGCCCTTCTTATCCTAACGTACATGGTATTAATGTTTCTTTGACTCAAGAAGGTCACAGAGATTAGTTTAACCCTCCATTGCCGCCTGCATTCCGATACAGAAGGTTAGCCAACGCTTGCAAAATGATACTAGCTTGTAAATGGGTAATGATCATACTAACGGCACCTATTATCAGCTATGACAACTAGTTGCAGAAGGAAAAGTTGTATTTAAAACCATGTATTTTGACTAGAGAGTCGACTTGGGAGTCGTTAGAGCTCAATATCGTCGTGATTATTGAAGCTAACCCAAATTAAAAAATATGTCTAAAAAGAAAAAGAAATTATTCATTAAATAGTATGTTATAAACAAACACTCTAGCTTAATTGTACAAAGAAAATAAATAAATCCATTAATAAGTTTTGTTTTCCCATTTAAAATGCATTGAAATGGAAACATTTTAATGAAAATATTTCAATAACTATTTTTAGCATGGTTTGAAAATTCCATAAGAATTATGAAAGATGCCCAGATATGTTACTAAAATAAATAAAAAACAACAAGGTTGAATTATTAAATATATTTTGTTCAAAATTCTTTTGTTTAGAACCGTGCATTTATGGGTAGGCAGGGCCTTAATATATATGCGTGTAGCCCGAACGGGTAGTTAAATGCGGTGAAGAAAAATAATACACTATGATATAAACAACACGCTACTCTCGTGTTAGACTAGACTGCCGAAGACGGGGAGATAGGGCTTCAATCCCGGTCGGGTGCATTGAGGGTGTTTTTTCTCCTAAATGGTTTTCCACTCTCCTTTCGCGCAAAGGGGGTTTCACTTCCTTTCAATTAAACCTTCCTAATCCCTAAACTATTAATGTAATTAGTACATAGGAATATAACCCGAATGGGTAGTAAGACGTGGTGCTAAAAAAAACCTCACAGAAGTAATGAACTAAATAAACAAAAAGGTTTAGACTATGAGTTTGGGATAACAATCGGCTATACCAAACGTTTCGTAACAAACTAATCAGTTTCGTTTATCGTTGTTGCTGATATTTATACTGGAATGTAACGGAACCGATGACTTGCAGTTTCCGCGTGTCAGCGAGCGTCTGACTGGCGTGCATGCGGCCGAGTACGCTAGCGGGCCTTAACTAATCTTAGGCGCCGTCTCTTAATGTTATATTGTAAGACGACTCAGCATCCTCTGGGTGGTCGCAATGGCTGAGGCAGAGTGGTCCCACGTGGAAGTGACACGTGTCTATGCGTTGCCGTGCTCCAAATTGTTCATTTGTCCAGATGCAACATCGTAAACGATGCCAAATCAATTATACAGTTTCAGCTGCAGAAGCAGGTACAGACATACAAACTTGTAAGACACATTTTCTACCTTCTCTATCTCAAGTATAGAAAGTACTTAATCGTCAGAAAAATTGAATTTGAGATTTTGATGGATATTGATATTTCATGACCCACTGAACCCGAAAAAGTGGATTTTGATTTGCCGTCTGAATGTCTGTATCTTTGTCTAGAACCCAAACCATTTTACAATTCGGGATAAAATTTGGTTTCTTAGGCTTTCATAAGATTCGCCTTAGGTTGGAATTAGATATCCAGCCCTAAAATTAGGGTAGTTTACCAAAAGATAAAATGAGAAAAAACCGATATTTTTTTTCCAAATTTTCTCTAACGATTTTGATTAAAATTCGTATCTAGGTGGTGTTTAAACTTAAAAATAAAATGATATATTCTCGTTTTCCTATATACATGACTTTGAGGATACTTGAAACAAGCAAAAACTCTCAATTTTGACCATACCTCCGCAACTATTTGAGATATTAGATAGCTTATCAACGTAAAGTGGTAGTAATTTTAAAATTAAAAATCTTATATTTGAAATATATATATATATATATATATATATATATTTGATATATATTTGAAATATATATTTTATATATATATATATATATATATATATTTGAAATATATATATATATTTGAAATATATAAGTTCCGAATTATTGACACATATATCTTTTAAGTTGATGTTTTGGAAATCTGGAGTTGATTTTTATGCTCTTTGGTGAGATATATGACCTATTATCTCAATATGTTCCTGCAAAAGTTTATATGATTTTATTTAGGAACTTTTTGTGAAAGGCATGCTATTTTTTTCAATAATGTTTCTGCAACAATGCAAATTATTTATTTTCTTATATTTAACAGTTTTAAACAGTTTCTGAGCATAGATGGCTGTGATAACAAAAAATATAAGTTTGGTTCGATTTTACCATGCAAAAAGGCGGAAAAGATTCGAAAAATTTTACTTTCCTCTTAAAAATTTAAAAATATTCCATTTTTCTGGGTCAGTGATTCAATTCGGATATTTTTATTTTCCACGTTTTAATAATAATTGACACTTTAAAATAAATTCTGCTGATAAAGGTTAGAGGTCTAGCTATCCCTATAATTTTATGACGTCCAAAAAGGTAAAAAACTGTCCTAAATAATTATTCCAAGCTTAATTCTCTAGAACAATTCAAAAGTGTTGTTCCTACAGTCCAAAGAAAATATCAATGCACTAACTATAACAGGTTTGCCATGAAATTTATATAATTATAACAGGAATTAAATTTAATAATATTTGTGAAATGATTTAATGGTAAATATAAGAAAAATATAGTAACGGGTTAAAATATTCTTAATTCCCGTTGCGTCAAATTCGAAGTCCACGCTGGAATTGATAAAAACTTTCTTTCCCATGAGTCTCGTCGTGATTTGTCATTTTTTGGATTCCATAAGATTTTCTATCGTTTTCTGTTAGCCGACTAGTTGCTAACGTGTCCCCTTGAGAATAGTGATAGATTATTATTATTATTATTATTATTATTATTATTATTATTATTATTATTATTATTATTTATTATTATTATTATTATTATTTATTATTAGCACCGCGTCTTACTACCCGTTCGGGTTATACGCACTTACGCTAATGTGTAATGGTAGGGTGATTGTGAGATGAAATGGAGGACCTACAGTTTAACGTGGAATCCGAACCACGGTGGAGGCCTGGCATTCCCCCCATTCACAACATGTCTTGTCAGAGGTGAAGAAGGGGTTTGGTAATCAGATAAATCTGTGCTGGAACCGGGGATTGAAACCCGGACCCCAGCACAAAAGTCCGACACCTTACCCCTAGACCGCCAGGTCACCAATAGTGATAGAACCAGTGGTATTTGTGATCTGCTCCATGTAGTCCAAGTAAGATAGTTTTTTTTTCTTAAAATAAATTAACCATCCACTTTCTCAACGTGATAATTAGGAAAAAAATCGTATAAATTAAATGTATATACTTTGGACTAAATCGGCTTGTAGTTTTTTCATAAAAAAAAAATCATAAAAGTGCCGAAAACTGGTATTTTCACTTTTAAGTTGGGATTTTTTTTTCAAAAAATACCCGTGATAGTGCTTAAAAAGACAAAAAAATGAACCCTGGTCGATTGAAATCGGTTCTTAACTTTTGCCAATAAAAAATCAAAATCGTGAAAAATAGCAAAATTTGATATTTAATTACTGGAGTTGTAATTGTCACAGGAACTTGTTTCGGGGCTTAAATGGTAAATTCTTGTAGGTGCCTACCTAAAATAAAAATTTAGTGCAAAAATAATCAAATCTTTTTCGGAAATCACGAGTATGTAAAAACAGGTGGTTCCGAAAAAATGGCCTGGAAGCGGCCAATAATGGTCATAGAGTGATTTTTCAAAGCGTTATTTGTTACCGAAACGTTTATCCATATAATGAAATGTAAGCAGGGTCCGATTTAATACCTAAAAACGCGTCTGAAAACCGGTGTGTTTGTTGCTTCGGGCGTTCGGGCGTGCTAGCGAAGGAGAAGTGGTAACGTGGGGGGGGGGGGGGGGGGAGCCCCTATGGCGGCCGGGCTTTGAGCGTTTTAAGGTGAGGTATCTCGCCGAACTATTAATAGTGGGCATATTATGGATGCATAAGAAGCAAATGGCGAATGGCTATTTTTGACGATTCACATGGGCATGGTATTATTTGCCAGTTTTTATTTTTAATCCAAACATTGATATTGTTTTGGGAACATAAAAACATCAAAGTTAAAAAAAATATTAATTTTTTTATTGTAATTATTTTTTAAAGCATTGCATAAAAAGTTATAGGTTTAGATCATGCATAAATATGAATGTAAATAAAAAACATGATATTTTGATTACTAAACATTTATTTTATTTTTAAAAATAATTTAGTTCTGTAATAATCTATACTTATAAAATAACATGTCCTGATTGATTGACTAACTGACTGACTGACTGACTGATTCATCATCGCCGAGCGCAAACTATCAAGGCTACAAGCATGAAACTCGGACTGTATATTCATTTTGTTATGTAGGCACCCACTAAGAAAGGATTTTAGAAAATTCCACCCCAAAGGGGTCAAAATAGTGGATTATAATATGTATGATAATATGTATGTAAGTCCGTCATTTTGAAAGTTACATAAACCAAATTTTGTATTTCGGTTATTGACGTAAAACAAATAAATACATGTTTCAGGAATTTTGGAAATTTTATTTAATAAGGGATGTAAAAGGGGGTGAAAGTTTGTATCGGACTTGCATTATTTTTGATCTGAGGTCATGTTATGGTCATCAACGTAACGTAATATTTTAAATTAATCTGTAAATACATATGTATATTTTCGTATTTGTATATAATCAACTTCCACGCGAGCAAAGCCGCGGGCAACAGCTATCTAGTAGTATATAAAAAAAAGTCAATTTAAGACTCAAAACATTTATCTAATCTTCTTCATCTACCAGCATAACTTCGTATGCAATTATGGAGCCCATTAGCACTAAATAAGAATTATGAAAATAATAACAATGAAAAGTTAATAACAATTTTTTTAATTAACTTTGATGTTATTTATGTTTCCAAAACAACGGGACAATATTAATGTTTGGATTAAAAATAAAAACTGGCAAATA
>JBCFYV010011172.1:113029285-113057407 GCA_039000515.1 Timema cristinae
ACTGGCACAGATGTCCCAAGTTAAGCTGGGCGCATTCCGCCTGGCGTCACAAACCGCGGCCGCTGAAAACATCTGCGTCCAGACGCTAGTCGTCTTCCTTTCACTCTGCCCACTGTTCCCCGTTTTGTTGGCAAATTACAAGGGAGGGGGATCACCTCATGCTCTGTAATAAGTCTCTTTTCCTTCTGGAAGAAAGATAACCCGCGTACAAACTTTATCATATATATCTTCTTATTTTTTCTGTTTGTTGCTTTAAAGTTTAGACAAAGCACCTTCAGTTGTTGTTTTTTATCATCTGGTCATAATACCCGTTCGAGATGGGCATATATATTTTAACTGCGTCAATGTGTTAGGGATGCCAAAAGTAGAATTTAGATTAATTGTACCATCAATGTGTAAGGTGAGAGTTAAAACTACATCCAATACAGACTTCTGTGCTGGCGGCCGGGGTTCAATCCCCGGTACCGGACAGATTTATCTGATTACCAAACCCTTCCTTCACCTCTGACAAGACATCTTGTGAATGTGAGGAATGCCAGGCCTCCACCGTGGTTCGGATTCCACGTTAAACTGTAGGTCCTTCATTTCATCTCACCATCACCCTACCATTACACAGTAGCGTGAGTATAACCCGAACGGGTAGTAAGACGCGGTGCTAATAATAATAATAATAATAATATAAAATAACATCCAGTACACCAGACTGAGATTCGAACCTAAATCTCCCAGTCATCAACAGTCTAGTCTACGCCTTAGCAATGCGCTCACAGAAGAGGGTCAACAAATTAGTTGCCTATTTTAGTGTAAATATTTTCACCGACATTTCTTCACAGTCTATTTTATTCCACTTAAATATCTCCGTGGCTATTAATCTGAAACATTCCAGTCATGCCAACGGACAAGTCCAGTGGTGCCATCCAAAATGATTTAATGTCTGGTTTCATGCGTTGCCCTTTAAGACCTTTTATTATGAAGGACGTTTTAATTCCGACGGTGCTGGAGTGACTTTGCTATTTGCTTCTGTAAACTCACCAATTTAAAAGTGAGATAAATAATTTCTAAAACAAATGTTTTACTCACTTAATTTCAAGATTAATTATTTAGACCAGTTTATCTTGGTCTGGGATTCCCCCGACCCCCAAGCCCAGTGTCTCGAAAACAGAGGGGGGGTCAGTAAAATATGAAGGAGAGAAAGAGAGAAGGGGTATTCAGAAGACGACCATGCTATCCATGCATTAAATGTTTCTGATTGATTACATAATTTGAAGATAAGAATAAGACTTGAGAAACAAGATATTTAAATTTATTGGATTATAAAAGTATGAATGAATATATTTAAATTATATATACAAAGAATAAATCTGAGAATACAAAATTAAAATTAAATTAAAAATTTGATTAATATGATTTTTGAAGTTAAAAAATACACACAGTTAAGATAACATAAGCAATTAATAAACCTAAATAAAACACAAGTCAGAATAAGAATTTGGGGTGACATTAAATTTGAGGTGAATATTACAAACTCATATTAATAAATGTAGTTTAAGAAAGTTTACTTTATTGACTCATATTAGATTAGCTAATATGAAACAATAAAAATATCAATTATAAGGTGACCTTGTGGTCTAGGGGTAAGGCGTCGGACTCCTATGCTGGGGTCCGGGGTTTAATCCCCGGTCCCGGACACATTTATCTAATTACCAAAACCTTCCTTCACCTCTGACAATACGTGTATTAACCATAACTTGTGAATGTGTGTAATGCAAGGCCTCCACCGTGGTTCGATTCCGCATTAAACTGTAGGTCCTCCATTTCATCTCACAATCACCCTACCATTACACATTAGCGTAAGTGCGTATAACCCGAATGGGTAGTAAGACGCGGTAAATAATAATAATCAATTAGAAATTATTAATTAAAATATTTATAAAACAAGTAAGAAAAACGTATACCTGTAATGAGCTATTTTGGAATAATTGGAAATATAATGTAAACAAATATTAATTACTTGAAACATAAAATATTTCAGTAGTAAAATAATTAAACATACGGTGAGAAAATATATTAATAAGTTAAAGCAAATTGATTAAAAATAATATTTATTTTATATTTTATCTAATAAAATAATTCCTTGCTCCTTTGTTATGAGAACCAACTAGTTTGCATTTTATATTTTAGAATATGTTCTAAAACACTATACAAAGTTTGATGATAAAGAGAATAAAGAACACTCTTTCTTGTGCTCGTTTTCTTATGACTTTATTTAATCTAGCTTTCTATGTAAATTACGATTCTAAAAGGAACTAAACACAAGTGACCATTTTCATGTAAATAAATATAAAATGTAATTTATAAACTTGATTTAAGCTGAAAGGTTGCCGAATTACCTTGTTTATTTCCATTACAATAGGCCCAAGGTAAGACTGTAGGCTTTCACAATAGGCGGAGTGTGCGTTTTGGTGTCAGAACTAGCTACCAGTGACTTTAACTATTTGAAGCATATAGAATTGGCCGCACCGATAGTGAGGTGGATTTTGGTCCAAGTTTCTAGAATTCTGTCACCGAACGAGTTGTTTAAGTTTATTCTCTACAGTGTTCTAATCCCCATTTAAAAATAATGCTTTTTGTCTTTATTTACACTCCTCACCTTGTCTCTTAAAATTTAGATATAATCGGAATCAGATAGGAAGAAACTTTCAGGAAATGCCAACGTTTTTTTCGGACGAAATTTATATTATTTTACTATATTCTTAGTGTCGTTTTATTGATATTAGCGATCAAAATGACCACTGCTGATAACATGAATTGACGCGTGAATGTATTAAAGTAGATTTAGCAGTGTTTGAAACTTTAAAGAAAGTTTTTTATCTGAAATTGATTTTTTTTGACATCCTTAGCCATTTTCTAACACGTTATTCAGTCGGTAAATCATCTGCCTACCAAGTTATGATTACCGGTTTTAATTCACCGAAAGGCGAGAAATTGTATGCTTGACAAAATTGGGGATTTTTCTTTCACCGTGAAGACGGAGGTTTATGTCTGTCCTAGAATTAGGTAATGTGCTGATATAATTAGTTTATTTGGAAAGTACACGTTAAATACTCGTACTAAAATTAAATGCTACCTCTTAAGCGTTCTTGAGTCTTCTAGAATAAATCCAACTCAAGAGAATAAGAATTTAAGGGTGAGATTTAAAGGAATTCAACAAGCTTCGTAGTGAGTATGAAAAATTAATATTTCGAAAAATCTACTCACAGTGAAGCCGCTCGAAATAAAATTATGGTATTTTAAATTAAAGACAGGCGTGATGATATCTCACCTAATAATACATCTTATAAGAATCTCTCAATTGAAATAAGAAAATAAATCACAGCTGGTAAATTGTACCAGGAAATTAAAATTTGAAAATCACATTCCCAATAAGAAAATATATTTTAATAAAAAAATAATTCAACTGGGTCTTGAATAAATGTGAATATAATTTATATTTCAAGTATTTTTAAAAATATTTTGTCTGGTCCCATTTCTTACTCATACGTTTCTAACCTCCTCTCTCTATCTCTTGAACGCTAACGTCTTCTATTTAAGCTTATTTCTACCTCGTCCTTGCTTCTCTAATACAATGAATTAATCAAGAGCCTTTGACAAAAGAAGACATTATGGGGCTAGGGTATTGTTTGTTTGAGAAAATTATCCACATTACTTTGTGAACCTAACAATGTGATAGATAGTACTTTCATTTGTTTACAGTCTATCATTAACCTACAGTTCTTTTTTTTTCATCAAAATAAAAAGATTGAAGGATGTTAGAAATAAATCAATGGAAAATACCTAATTAACATATTATGTTATACCTTGTCCAATATTTTGGATCTGTTGTTTTAAAAAAGTTATAAAATTATATACTCAGTTACAACTAATTTTCGTGTAGGCCTATTACTTTACAATTTTTTATTTTACAAAAAGACATACCTAAGGAGTATCCTTCTAGAGCGAGGTTTCAGTAGGTCACCAGATGCCCTAAGGGTAATATTTCCTGTCAATTGACCTACTTTACAAATTCTGGTGATGAGGTAGTTAACTCAACACCATCCACCCCCTCCTCATTTCTGGGAAAAATAATATTTGTGATAGGGACAGAGCCCAACCCCTTCCCAATAGGTTAGAGACTCTAATCACCAACCCACTAGCCAGCCTGTATCAAGGGCTTAGCCCAAAGTTTTTGGTCAGAGACCATATCCTGAACATACTAGGCAACCTGTACTTGGGTGAAGTTCCATCTTGTGAACTAGGGAATTTCAACCCATCTCGTCCACTCAAATATTAAGGAGTTATTAAGTAAACAGTATTATTGTTTGTCCCATATCGTGCACTGAACAAGAAACAAATGGTATGTAACTCCGCACGGACTATTGTTTAAAAATAAAGATTATTTACTCAAAGCTCGTAATATATGTGAAACGAAATAATATACACTAGCAAACTCGAACATAAATTACGCCATACTTACGTAAAACATTTTGACTCCCGTTTTAAATTTTATAATTTTATTTTTAAAATTAATGTCCTCATTTGCATATTTGGACCAATAAAAAAGATCAATATTGGGTACCACAAGAGTTAACACTCCGTATTAAAATTTCTACTTTCGGTTAAAATGATCGACATTTTATTAGGGGTTGAAAATCTTATGGTTATCGCATTGATATTAAATTCCTCATCTATAAATGTATACCGATAAAAAAAGGTAGATATCGACTATTGAGTCTAAAACTATAAAGATAAATTATTGCTGTACAAATATTTCCCCTAAGAGGTTAAAGGAAAAAGAACAAACTTTTTGAGAGACTTACTAATATTTAATTACCCTATGGAATTAGATAATTATTGCGTTAAAATATAAGTAGAATATCTGTACAAATAAAGCTCACAAAATTGTATTAATATGTTTGGCAATATCTCAGACACTATTGATTTTATAAAACAAAATTCAAATCAAAGGGTTTATTTAATGGTGCTACAATTTTGCGATGATGAGTTATTTAGTATCTCAAATAGTTGCGGGAATATGCAAATTTCCGCTTTTGTAAAGTACCCAAAAATCATTTTCATGGGAAAATGAAAATGGTCAATTTGTTTATAGTCATAATCAACAACTATATACGAATTTTAACCATAATCGTTAGAGCCGATTTTGAGAAAAACGTTATTTTCTCTTAATTTTAGGGCTAGACAAACACACAGACAGTATTGCAAAAACCACTTTTAAAGGTTCGGGGGGTCATGAGACGTCGACATCCATCAACGTTTCAGGTTAGATTTTTTTTACGGTCGCAATACTTTACCTTTAGTGTTAAAAAAGTAAAAAAATATATATGTATATATAGTTGCATATAGCTTGAAAGTTATTGGTGTTATAAAAATATGTTTCAAATAAAAGATTTGTCTTATAAATTGCCCTACATATTTGCAATGATAAGTAATTTAATGTCTCAAACAGTTACGGAGATACGATCAAAAAAATAGAATTTACGCATCAGACCAGAACCCTTAAATTCATAATGACGAAAAATTGAGAGTAGTAATTATATTTGTAATATTGATGAATGCTTAGAAATGAAATTTAATCAAAATTGTTAGAGCCAATTTTGATAAAATCGATTTTCTCTCTTTTCGTCCTGTAAATTATCGTTATTTTTAGGGTTAGATATCCCATTGCAAAAATCCCTCGGCGCAACCCTATGAAAACCCTAGATACCAAGTTTTAGCCCTATCGGTAAAATAGTTTAGGCTCTACTTCGAGGTACAGACAGACGGAAATTCCAAAATAATTTTTTTCTGATTCAGGGGGACACTAAAAGTCGAAATTCATAAAAATCTCAAGTTCAATTTGTTGACTGTTACCATTCTTTCTGTGCCTGTAAGATAGCGAGAAAGTAAAAATAATCTCTTGCGGCTTGAAGCGTTTCCCTTCCATAGATTGGAGTAGGAACAATATTTTAAAAGGAATATTGTAGTGGGGAGAGTTGAGATAAGGTTGAATAGTTATATACTATCATAAAATAAAAGCATTAACATAAAAACTGTTAAATTTACTATGTTTAACAGATAACTCTTTTCATGTACGGTATGCACAAAGTAGTAAATCTTAGACAATGAATAATGTAAATCATAAAGAGCTCGTGAATTGGTAATATTTTTTTGCAAAATCTGTTGCATAGTTTGTTACACGTTCAGGACCTTTAAGTAGCATCTCTTAAAATTTAAAAGTAAACCCCAACCGACATTGATATTTTTTCATTAACAAGATCCGTAATGGCTTTACTAATTCCATCATTTATCTGGATATACTTCAAACGTCACTTTACCGGGGCCACGTACAATTCTAGTCGTCTCTTAACTGTTTCATAATACAGTGCATTTTCTTTTAGAATTTTTACCAACTCGATAATGTATTGTTTGTACTTACCGATTCTCCTGATTAAACAGTTGCACCATCCTTCAACTGTATTGGTAGCCCTTTGTCTTTCCCCATAACAGATCCACCTGTCCTTACTTCGTCATTCTCTAACCATTAGCCTAACCATATATCAGTTTTCCATCTGGCGGTAGAATGTTTGTTTCTCTCTCACCCCGTCGCTGTGTTGGTTTGTTCAATCATTAATGATCAGGCTTACGTAGTAGTGCAGGCGAATACTATTAGCACCACGTCTTACTAAACCGTTCGGGTTATACGCACTTACGCTAATGTGTAATGGTAGGGTGATTGTGAGATGAAATGGAGGACCTACAATTTAACGTGGAATCCGAACCACGGTGGAGGCCTGGCATTCCCCACATTCACAAGATGTCTTGTCAGAGGTGAAGGAAGGGTTTGGCAATCATAAAAATCTGTGCCGGGATCGTGGATTGAACCCCGGACTCCAGCACAGAAGTCCGACACCTTACCCCTAGACCACCAGGTCACCTGCAGGCGAATAGACCAAAATATGCGCCCCACCGCACAGGATGGCTAGTGTGCTCGGGGTATGAACCCTGGCGTACTTAGGGTGGTCTGTGTCCCTTTTGGATTATGCTCCGACCATCAAGGCTGGCTAATGGACTGGGGGGAAGGATCCCTGGCCCAATGGGTGGTGAACTGGGCCGTGTCCCAAAAATGTTGGGCTAGGCCCCTGAGTCCATCTACCCAGATTGGCTAGTGGATTGGAGTAGGGTCCATAACCCACTGGGGAGGAGCTGGGCAATGTCCCCTGTTACCAATTATTTTCGTCCAAACATGAAAAGGTAGTGGGTGGGGATAGATGAGAGTAGGGATGAGTGGGGTTGGGTCGGAGTGATTACCCCATCACAAAGATATGAAAATTAGGTCAATTGACAGGAAATAGTGCCTGCAGGGCATTTTGTGACCTACTGGGACATATCTTAAGTTGTACCCAAAACAAAGTACCATTAAGTTTAAACGTTCACAGAGGTTTTTGAAGTAGTTTCTTATAACTAACATTTATGAAAATAAGGGTCAACCACACAGACAGTCTAGCCAACTTTGACAATCCATCGGGAGTTTAAAATCTTTAATTAGTCAGTCCTTTGTTTTAAAATAGAAAAGTCATAAAAAATACTTATATGTTTATAATTGGGTTTAATACTCGAAATTGTGGCTATATCATCTAAAGACACAGGGATTTCAAGGTTCGAATTTCGACTGGGTGTATTGGGGGTGGTTTTCCACATTTCCCCTTAGTTATCCTCCTAATTACCAACCCTTAACAACCACTTCGATGGTAGAGTGTTCTAAGGCATCACTCTTGCAATGGATTGAATTTTGGATGAATGGAATATAAAAGTTCGAATCTCAGTCAGGTTTGCTGAGAATATATTTTTCCTACATGATTTCCCACCCTTATCCCACGTAAATGAAGGGACATTTATTTTGAATTCAACCTTCCTCATCTCTAACCCAATAGCTTAAATATGCATATAAACCAAACGAGTATTATGACGTGGTGCTCTTACCTCTTAAATTAAGTAGTTATTAACCTTGAAGTTGAACAAACTAATGAGAAAATCCTAAATGGAGAGGAACGGAGCGATTGATTCAATTCATTTACACTGTTACAAGATTTAGTACCGGTTTTTGGTAGAGTAAAGAGATTAAGATACACCCCTTGGTATTAAAATGAACACCATAGGAGAGCGTCATTCTTTAAAGATGCATATACACCAGAGGCAACTTTGAAGCAAGGCTAGTCGAGGCCGAGTTAAGCTAGGCGAACGTGAGCTCAGCCTCACTTTGATGTACCGACACGAGTTGGCTCACTCACGTATTGCCTCCACGCTCTGTTCGCCGAATGGGCCGAGGCAATCTCCCCTTCAATTTCCTATCTGGTGTATACGCACCTTAAGGTTAAAATGTAAGGATCACGAGTTAAGGCCAGTATTTTTGCAGTTTTTATAGCAAAACATTATTTTGGCCAAAATAAATCAAATAGTACTCCATTAGAAACATATAGTTTAATTTTCTTCGTATGATAACCTCAACAGTTCTTGAATATCTGCTATGAATATAGCGACATTTGATGATAAACTTTTTAAATGAAGAAAAAAGGTTGTTATTAAATTACAGGACACCCTTGACAGATATTCAACAACTGTTGATATCATCATGCGAAGAAAATTAAGTTATGTTTCTAATGGAGCAATATCTTATTTATTTTAGTAAAAAAAAATGTTGTTATAAGAGCTACAAAAAAAAACTGCCCTTAACTCGCGTTCTCTACACTCCCATCTTAAGAAACACAAAAGCGCAAAACAAAAGCCTGCACGCTTAGACGTCCCGCGTGGTCAGACTGTCAGATGGGTTGCCTATGCTCCCCGTGTGCTGGGGACTTTTTTTTTTGCTCGTCCATTCATAAGACAACGTGGACTGGCATGAGTCGACAGAATGTAGTCATTACCATCACTGTCTAGCGCGTTTGGCCCACTGGCATACTGATGATTAATGAACGTTACATACACAACCTATACACGGGTACACTCAGCTACGGGTTTACCAAGTAATATTACTAGAGTTATGGTTTTAGCTCAAGTAGGACAATTAGTAATACAGACCACACACTTATGTTTAATAAGATCGGAGTTCTTTTTCTAGTGAACAAAAAAAATATGGGTACATTTTAAATTATTTTATTTAAAAAAAATTGTTTTCTTAACGTTGTTCTATTAACTGCAAAATTCTTTAATATCTAAGAAATAGGATAAAAAGCAAGTTTTTTTGTTTGTTTTGGAATAAAGCTTTTTTTTTGTACCGGTAGAGATATTAAAAGTAAATAATAATATCTAGTTGGATTTTTTGAATAAGATATTCCAAATATGATTTATTCCTTTAGAATTATCATCTTTCTCTCTCTGCTTTTTGAGTGTATTGCTGAATAATATCCAAAAAGCAACCAAAGTTCAACCAATTTTGTTGGATCGAATTGACATAGAGGGGGCCACAAATTGATGTAAGAAATTAAATAGTAACACGGAATTTATGGCTTTTTTAAAACCTCGAACAAGGAAATAAGAAATAAAAAAAGGAATGAGATACGGCATATCATTGGTAAAAACCCATTGGTTAAGAATGTTTTTAGGTTTTGGCTGCTTTTGGTATGTTAAAAGTAATGTAACTTTAAAGTGCAACAATTTGAATCCCCACTCTGACAAATATTGAAGTAAACCGAGTTATGATTCACTGTGATTCCGCCTGTTAGACAAGTGTACAATGTTGCCAAATTAAGAGATTTAAATACGAGTATATAGTTATTGTGTTAAACACAATTACTAATACTTCACTTTATTTTATTTTTTGTGTTTGCTGCTCCTAGATTTTTCCATCCTACGCATCTGTCTGGTTCACCTGAGAGAAAATTCTGTCCTTCCTTGGTGATCTCCGAATATTTCTTACCTCTCCTGCTCCCGTTCGTTGGGAATATTAAATATTTGACGTAACCGGAATTCAAACTAGTGTCCTAGACGTGAATTGGACACCGTATTAAAAAGTAGCTTGAACAATTTTGATTGTGATCGTGGCTAAAAAATGAAATACACAAATTTGGAAAAATATTTTTAAGCAAAAACTTTTTTTTCTGAAAGGATTTTTTTTAAATTTAAATCACCTTTAAAACTTATCCAGGATTTAAATTAAAGCCTCTACAGGAAGTTTTATATCTTTTAACTCAAGCTAATTACGTATAAAACATTGGTAGAGGTCACACGCCTGTAAAATTACAGTATATGTCTATACCCATCCTTACTTAAATTTAAAGTATACATTATAGACAAAAACTTGATTAACACCTGATTTGACCATTTATGACCATCACTAGTCCTCGTTACTAAGTGGTTAAAGTGAACAATACACACCAATGATACCCTGGTTCGATTCCAAGAGATTTATTAGAATATATTTACTATTTATAAATAGACCCACCCAGAAATGTACAAATATCTAGACGCTACCCGTAATAGATGGGAATTAGGTTACTCTCTTAGGTTAAGCTAGTATGTAAGTCGTGTGCTAATATAATGTATTTTTATAAATTCCAATATTTTAATTAAAAATATATGTTTAAACATGTGTGGTATAAATGGTAGTAGAAAAAAAAATTGAAAAAAGTGAGAACGTATTACGACAGAACACAAAACATGAAACCAAATCCTACAACATTCCTTATATGAAATAAAAAGTAGTATATTTAATATACTCAAGTGAAAATTTAGATGGACGCATTTATTTTATGTGCTTGAGATGAGGAATGACCTCCAAGTTTGTAGTCATGATAGTCACGATTAAAACTCTCTTTTTATTAGCATCCGACCAATCGTATTCTAAAACGCGTGTTCTACGCCATCAACTATTCCATTCGTTAAAATAACTCAATGGTCGATTAATTTGTATTTTTTATTTTTCCAATTAAAGTCTTGTTTTAAGTTTAGCCTGCAAGATCATTAAACGTTTTTTTTATTTGAAAACATGTGAGGTAAATAAACAAGGACTAGGATAATCAGTAAATAATTTACCGCAGAGAGTTGCTTTAACATATAGGGTGATTGATTCTAAAGTGTGAAGCCATGGTTCTAAACCAGAGCACTTCATTTAGGTGAGTTATTTTCTTTCTAATAATGGTTTTTCATCCTCTTTCCAGTTGAATGTCAGAGAACTCACTCTTACATACCCGGAAAGTATTATTTATCACTTATTGTTAGGCTGTTAACAAGATAGTTTTGAAGGTAACACATTTTTTAAATACTAATTTACAATCATAAAATTGTTAATTTCAGACAGTGACTTATTTTAAATATTGTAGATAAATTTAAAAAAATTAATTTTATTAGTAAGATTTGTTGAAAAAAATTGTGATCAATTATGTTAAATAAACCTAGGTTAGCCCAAATTTCTAGTTTTAATTTTTTTAAATTACTTATATAAATTTAACTAACTACTACAATCACTGAAACATATTAATATTTCTAATCGTTAAGAAAAATTAATTATAAAATAATATGATGGAAAGCTATAATTTTTCATTAGCATTCGATTATGGTGCTAACAATGATCATTGTAAGTATAGTAGTATTTTGGTAGGAAGGAACTTATAGAAAATTCAATATAATTTTTCGCAGCAGTTTATTTTATTAATATTATTATTTCATAGCTATATATAAATATATATTATCTGTCAAAAGTGACAGTTGAAGGAATATCACTTGACTTGACGCATAAATATATGAAATTTGTTTTGTAGTAATTTTTATAGGTTACGTATAATTCGGACAGATACCTAATAAAACTCAGTACTAGAAAAAAATTATAAGTGTAAAATAATTCCGTCCTATCAAAATCAGACTATACCTATGTGGCAGTCCAAATAATGTCTAAATTGACTTTCATGTGATTGCAAAATCATGGAAGCGATCTTAAACTGTCACTTTTAACGAATTGAATCAATTTAGACACATTGAAGGTATTTTTTTTGTTTAAACTTTGTTAAGATTGAATATTAGAAATCTATAGGCCTATATTATTAGGCCTAATTTTAGTGTATTTTTAGAGGGCACTTTCTAAACGTATAGGTTGTATTAGAACGTAACTTTAAAACTAACTTGACCAGGAATATTACTCTACAATACACAAACAGCCACAGTGCATTACTTACTAGATAGCTGGACGAACCCAGACACAAAAGATATATTATTCATTGTCGGAACTCGGAATCAAACCCTCCGACCACAACTAATAAACTCAAATACGTTCATTTCTCACACGAGTTTTCACTAAATGGAAAACAGTTCTCACTCAACCGAGATTCGAACCAATCTCTCAAGATCAGTGTCGTTCTAACGTCGATTGCAAACGCTCGATATATCAGCACTTTCTATCACGAATTTTATTTTTAGTTTACTCATTGAATTATATAACAGCTTAATCTAGAATTAAGGATTAGAAAGGTAGTTTTAGAGGTAGTGAACCATCGTAGAGAGCAGATGGGAAAACAAAAGTTATAAATCCCATGTAGAGAATTCGGCAGGGATTTGAACCTCGATCTCCCGTTAAAAAACTGTACAAAGCATAAAGCCAACATGGGAATAGTTTCCTACGTGGAGTGTATGTACCATAAAGCCAGCCAGTGGCATAGTTTCCTACGTGGACTGTATATAGTACCTATAAAGCCAGTTTGTGGCATAATTTCCTACGTGGAGTGTATGTACCATAAAGCCGGTCAGTGGCATAGTTTCCTATGTGGACTGTACATAGTACCTATAAAGCCAGTTTGTGGAATAGTTTCCTACGTGGACTGTATATAGTACCTATAAAGCTGGTCAGTGGCATAGTTTCCTACGTGGACTGTATATAGTACCTATAAAGCCAGTTTGTGGCATAGTTTTCTACGTGGAGTGTATGTACCATAAAGCCACCCAGTGGCATAGTTTCCTACGTGGACTGTATATAGTACCTATAAAGCCAGCCAGTGGCATAGTTTCCTACGTGGACTGTACAGAGTACCTATAAAGCCAGCTTTTCGCATAGTTTTCTACGTGGAGTGTATGTACCATAAAGCCACCCAGTGGAATAGTTTCCTACGTGGACTGTATATAGTACCTATAAAGCCGGTCAGTGGCATAGTTTCCTACGTGGACTGTACAGAGTACCTATAAAGCCAGCTTTTCGCATAGTTTTCTACGTGGAGTGTATGTACCATAAAGCCACCCAGTGGCATAGTTTCCTACGTGGACTGTATATAGTACCTATAAAGCCAGCCAGTGGCATAGTTTCCCACGTGGCGTGTACAGACTATAAAGCCGGTAGGTGAGCTAGTGTGCTACATTAACTGTATATATTATAAAGCTGCTCGGTAACATAATTTTGTCCGTGGCGTATACAGGCTATAAAGCCGGTATGTTATATAGTTTCCTACATGGACTGTACATAATACAAAGCTGTTCGATGACATAGTTTCCTCCGTGGAGTGTACAGACCCACTCTTCCTCAACTTCAAGGTCCCTTGTAAACTACTGTGCCGCTGCGTCTTGAAAGAACTCTTTTAAGCATTGTTCTCCCGGAGTGTTCTATCACTTGACGAGCCGTCCTACTTGATCACTCCCGTCAGAAAATACTTCCGAGTCAATGAAAGTATCGACTAATGTGATCCACGTTTACACGGAAAAACATCGTTCTTTCAATCGGGTGCTTTTATGACGGCGCTTTCAGGTACATGAGTGCCAAATCCATTTTCTCGTTTCGAAACCAAGTCGAATCAAATTTAGTTCAATATTCCCGAGGCCGAATCAAATATAGTGAAATATTTTTTATTTTTCTAAAGCACCGCGTTCAGGTTCTAAACATATGTACTAATTACACTAATAGGTTAAAGATTAGGAAGGTATAATTGAGAGGAAGTACACCCATATTTACGTGGAGGGAGAGTGGGAAACTATTCATGAAAACCACCCGACCGGGATCGAACCCCGAACTCCCCATATTCAGCAGTTTAGCCCAACACTAGAGTAGCGCATTAGACCACGCGGCCATTGAAGCGGGTGTGTAGATAAATATTCTCGAAGTGCCATATAGGTGGGTTTCCCCTGTTGCCCCAACCTCCCCACTTGCCAATAGAGTCATTGACAAGTAGAGGGAAGTTTTGGCTGATTTGATATGCGAGTTACAGGCTGTTTTCACAGACCCTTATCCTCGTTGCATGAACTTAACATTATATGACTTGGTACCTATGATTTAATCGTACAAAGTACACGGTTTGAGTTGGTTTGTAGCCGACACAAGATATCCACCTTGACAGAAGCGTCAAGCTAGGTCACCTGTGAAAGGGCTGTATTGCTTTGTGAGTTACAGGCAGCATACGCTAACCCTTATCCTCATGGAATGAGGGTGAAAACAATGAATTTATGAAATTTATACAACTAATGGATGATGCGTGTGATTGAAGTATGGAGGTGTGAGTGATTCCTGAAAGAGAATTACATGTTTGATTATTCAAATTATGCACTTGATGAAGGATGGAATTGAATGTGAGTTGGTGGGTGATTTATTTTTTTTTTTCTTTTAAATATTTTATTACTGTCTCTATCTGTCGGCTCGTCTTGTCGCTCTACTCCAGCCTTGGGCGCTTGTAGGATCTTCGGTCATGCGGGTCGTAGTTGCCCAGTTTTCGTATTAACGGATTTTCATGTTCCGCACTTTGCTTGTAGAACTTTTCTCGTCGTTCCTTGAATATTTCCTGTAGTGTCTTGGTCTTTGTTATTTCGTGTAGGTGATCAACCCTCGTTCTTATGTCTGTTCCTGTTATTGTTCTAAGTACTTTGTTTTGTACGGTCTGCAGCTTCTTGATGTGTGTCCCTGCTGCGTAGCCCCATCCTACGCAGCCGTAAGAATAACAGGCTGTATTACACTTTTATAAATAGTTAGTTTTGTTTTCTGATCGAGTTGGTGACCTTTAAGTAGTGGGTACAGTTGTATGAATAAGGCAGTTGCAGATTGTTTGGTTCGGTCTATATGTTTGGTCCAGGTTAGTCTCCTATCAATTGTTATGCCAAGATATTTGCATTCGGTCTGATACGGAATATCCTCTTGAAAGAGGGTGAAGTTTTCCGGGGGTTGCTGCCTTCTCCTAGTCACTACCATGGCCGTTGATTTTGTGGTGTTGACTCTCACTCTCCATTCTGCAAGCCAGGTCTCTAGTAATATCAGGTAGCGTTGTATTGCCAGTGTCGCGTAGTTTAAGTTTTTTCCTCTGGTGTAGATTAGTGTGTCATCAGCAAATAGTCGGACAGTCATTTTCGGATGTGTCGGAATGTCAGCCACATATAGGTTAAATAGATAGGGTGCCAGGTCGAAGTGCCATATAGGTGTATTTGAGATGTCTATTATATTTATTCACGAAGCCTTCTAATCATCGAAGCGAGACTTTTTTTATTTTTCAAAACTAAGTCGAAGTTTTCGAATCTTCGCGTATCTCTAGTATAATTCATTCCAACCTAAGTTTACTTGGATGACAGCTCAAAATTTTAATAGAAGTAGTTCATAATATATCACTACGCCAACAGCTGACATCTATCACTTTGGATGACTAAAATGAAAACAGATGGTGATATATTAATATGATAGTTAACCACAGTAATTAAGGCCAATATTATTTATATACTTATTTGAGGACGGACACAAAGTTTATTTATCGTTTTATTCCACTTAAAAATATATTCACATCACTTTCACAAAAACTTCTAACGGACATAGCTTTAAAATGGCGACTGATGAATCTAAACCATATGATTGAACATAACGATAAACAAATTTTTTACAATGAAGCACCCACGCAGTTGATGAAAATATTTTATTCAGTTAAATATTTCAAAATACGATAAAAATAATCATAAAATCATGCATTGTATGTAAAAAAAGACAGCATTTTTCTCTTTTCCAAGGAAATACGACGCCTGTATTAGAAGATATTGATGTGTGCACTATATTACACAAAATCCATAAGTACTTTTAATTATGTTTAAAATATTGTTTCGAGTTGGATAAAAAGAAATTATTAAAAAGATAATAATAATATGAGAAAACTTAAGTTTGCGCTATTTTAAATGTAATATATAACAGTTAATTAAAGATTTTTACATTTATAACAAAACAGTGATCTTTTACAAGTGTTGGTAACCCAAAACCTAAACATATGATTTTCGAACTGTCATCCAGGTAAAAACCTATCGTGAACGGACTTTATCAGGTGTAATCCCATTGCTAGAAGCGGAAACTTACTGGAAGTGTTTCTCAAAATGTGGTACAAGTACGCCTAGAGGTACGTGAATGGTTTCAATCAGAGGTTACACGGTGCACCTATAAATTTCACTAATCACAAAATAATTTTTGATAATGGTATAACTGACAACAATATAATGTCTATTTTAATGTTATTTTAGTAGAATTTTATAAGCCTTTGTTCCCCTCTTTCTCAAATTAAAAATATATGTATATACTACCACTAAAGCTTTGTTAAAATTCCCAACGACCTTTTTTATACTTTAGAAGATAGCAGATATTTGTTTACATTTTTTAATGAAGCCAAGGAAGGGCTACGTTGGCTATACCATGGCCTCGAAACGCATACTCGACCGGCGAAAGTATCGGAAATCCTGTACAAGAGTATTCGAGCGTCCTATCTATAAGAATAAGCCAATTCTATTAAAGCTATTTTTACGGGTCCGCCAACAGTATATGATTAGCAAGTTTACTTCGTGGGCACGGGAATTTCAATACGATGAAGTTTTTTGTGTGTACTGTGCAAGAAGCACTTGTAAGAGTCGGGAGGAATCCTGTTTCACACGATGAATAATTCATAGGGTGTGTGGGAACAGCTTGCTATAATGTAGGCTGAGTGTTGACAAGCGCGGATCAAGTAAGTGGTCGAATAGAAGGGTTAGGGGGGGATCCTCAGGTGTATCAGCTCCAGTAGTAGATAATATACAGAGTGGCCCAAACTATTCACGGTCAGTCAAGACGGCGAGGTCAAAACTACCAAGCATTAATTGGTAGGTATATTTCTTCGATGGCCGCATGGTCTAAGACTACACTCTCGCAATAGACTAGACTGCCGATGACACGGAAATCGGGTTTCAATATATTATAATATATATTTAGCACCACGTATTACTACCCGTTCGGGTTATACGCTTTAAGTACTAATTACGCTAATGAATTAGGAATTGTGAAGGTTGAATTAGAGGAAGTGAGCCCGCATTTGCGTGAAGAGAGTGGAATTTTTTTTAGGAAAAACACCCCCAGTTCACCCGACCGAGATTCGAACCTCGATCTCCCCGTACTCAGCAGTCGAGCTCAACACGACAAGCGCGTTAGCCAACTACGCCACCGAGGCTGGTAATCGGGGTTCAAATCTCAATCACGTGTACTGAGGGTGGTTTTACCTAAATGTTTCTCCACTCTCCCTCTATGCAGATGCTCTTCACCTAAATTCTATTTTCCTTTATCCTGAAACCATTAGTGTAATTATTACGTGTACGTATAACCTGAACAGGAACGTGGAGTTTAAAAAAATAGTTTGTTATAATGGATCAATCGGGTGTATCACTTCTTGTAGACGGAATAAGAACTAGCCAAAACCCAACCGTCATGGTCACACAGACAAAGTCTTCAGTCTCATCTTGTGTGGTTTGCCGGTGATGGGGTTAGAATCACAGCCGGGTGTAGTGATGTGGTTTTTTCTCAATGGTTCCCCACACTCCTTTAAAGCAAATGTGAGAACAGGTTATTTTAAAATATACCTTCCTCATTCTCGTCATATTAGAGTATGAGGATAGCCCGGACGGGTAGTAATATACGGCGCACGGGAATATAATTGGGACCAAATTTGTGCCTAAATTATATTTCAAACACGTGATTCTTCACGGTCGCCAGATAAACCAAAGTGTTGTTGATTTAAAATGTTAGTTAATTTGTATTATCGATGTAGCAATAGGCGTGATGGATAACACTCACTTATGCTAATCAAACTTAGGTAAAAATAGGATTATGAAATTCTAATAAACAAACTCGTAAGTCACGTGCAGGTAAAAATAGAAAACCAAATTGTAGGAAAGGCAAACCTATCGCAGTGGTTTGGAATCGAACTCCACTTCAAGTCAAAACTTTTTTTCCCGCTGCATATTACTACCTGTCTAGGCTGTAAGCATTATAACTATACTAAAGATGAAGAAGACATTGTTTGGATGAAATGTACCCATATTTGCGTGTACGGAGAGTGGTAATCTATTTAGGAAACACCATCTTCAGCATACTCGGTGTAATGTAATTGATTTGCCCCTAAAGAATATGTGAAAGCATTGACAATAATATCGTCCTAATTTTATAAACATATCTTATTTCATTTAAATTATGTAGTATATTAAATGGCGCTTAAAGCACTTCTTCTTCTAAGAAGGCAAAAGCCACTGATCAGTGACGTCACGCACGTGACATTAGTAAAGTCAGGTTGACAATTTTAAATAATAACTTCCTCTTCTCGAAGGTTCGAAGAGAGATTTTTAAATGTAACTTGAGTCAGTTTCCGGCTCTCGGACCTTCTAGTAAAACCAAGATGTTTTTGTCTTGTATTTTGTTTTCTAAACTAAACCTTCTCGAAGCTTCCATGAGCAAGGGATATATACAAAGAATGGTGCAACGTAAAGGCAGTTGGTGTCCAGAACTGACAGAACTCACTTGGGCACTTGGCGTCCAGCAACACCTGTCCGCGCTCATACAATAGGCCGCGTATATATTTCAACGACATGATCTATTTTCTCATTAAATAAACAGATTCAGAAATAAAAAACATGTCAAAATAATAAGTTTTTATTAATTATAATTCTTTAATTGGCGCTCGATCACGGGCTATAAATACCAATTAACTCACAACATCAAAAAACCGGACCGATTTAATTAGTGCTCGACCACGGGGCAATTACCAGCTAATCAAACGGTGTAACTTCAATCGACGCTAAATGCGCCGAACCAGAACACTTCAATTGGCGTCCATCGCGGCCCAGTAATATTCCAGAACATCACAATTGGCGCACAACGTAGGGCCCAGTAATTCAAGAACGTTTCATCGGTTTGGGATTCAAACCGTAACCTTCTCCATCACCAGTAAACCAGACTAAATGAGCCTGGAATTTATTTCACATGCCCATTGATATATGTGAGGTTAGATCAAGATTAAATAAATAATTATAAATACGCGTATCGGGCTACCTGAGTCAGACGTTTTTCCAAAATGAGGAATCGGTTCCCTTCCGGAGGGTTCTTCAACGTCTTGATCCATATATTCAAAACTGTTTCGATAAACGAATGGTCTAATGCATTCTCGTATAGACTAACGTGCTTATGACCAGGAGACCAGGGTTCAAATTCCGGTATAGTACTGAGGGTAGTTTTCTTGAAGGTGTTTTCAAATTCCCTCCATGAAAATGTGGGTACACTTTATCTCAATTTCATCCTACTCACCCCTAGCTCATTAACATAATTAGTACATATGCGTCTAACCTAAACAGGTGATAGCGCGGTACAAAAAAACACTTAAGAAAGCTATTTAGTAAAAAAAAACACTCATAGTTACAGCTGGGATTTGAACCCTGCACCTCCCCATCATCAACAAACCAAACTGGTTGAATCTTTAATTTAGTCCGCGTGTCCATCAATGGAGGTTAGTTAGAAACAAGATGTCATAAATAATTACAACCAAGCTTAGAAAACCATTTAGGAAGAAGACGTCTTCTCTAGAAATTAGACACAAATTAAGTTGTTTGGACAAACCCTACCGTTCAAAAGACCATTTACAGGAATATGTAAATTGTCAAACTATAGGCTATCAAATTAAACCGGTGATAAGTTAGAAAAAACATTGGACGATATAGGAGTAGTTTCTCAACTAGGCTATTTTTTTTAAAAATATTGGTTTTAGTGGATCATTAAAAAATAAAATATAAATTTAAACATCGATAAAAAGTAAAATTAATGCACAAATATCCGTGTTGTTTTTTTTCGCTCCACATCATTATTTGAGGTTTTCAAAGTGGTAAATTTATAAGATAACAAAAGGTATGTATAAATAATATGTATGCTGTGGTTATTATTTATTTAGTCTATAAAAATTAGAAGTTGAAATCAAAGAGTAATATTAATAAATAGAATTAATAATTTTTTTAAATGTGTCACAGAATATGATATTTCTTACGTCCGATCAATAATTTGGTATTGAAAAATTAAATACAATATTAATGTTGCATCTGTAACTGTTTGGGCTCAAGTAAACATAAAAATATACTCTCTGATACCTGTAAGTGTATAAAAAGAATTGAACACGAGCGAAAATCAAAATTTCCTGGCGTATGACAGCTGTAGTCGTGTGTCATGGAGTGTTGCCAGGGTTAGTAGTTTAAACTGTACGTGTGAATTGTTCTCCAAACACTCAGTACAACACTCATTGGCTCGGGTATCAACGAGAATATATTTCAATCTGAATAAGAGCCTATGTCAGTTCCTCATTACTGGTCAAATGGGGTCAAAGTGAGTGATAATATATCACAGGTTCAGTTAGCGTCTTACGACACTCCACGAAACGACAGTGGACTGACTATACACAACAAAAACTAAACAGTTGAAAATTAGCTTTTAGTAGTAACTTTGCCCGCTGCGGTGGCCGCGTTGTCTAACGCGCTAATCTCGTGTTGAAATAGACTGCCGAAGACGGAGAAATTGGAGTTCGATCCCAGCCGGGTGCATTGATGGTGTTTGTTCCTAAATAGTTTTCCACTTTCCCTCCACGCAAATGCCGGTGCATTTAATTTAAATTCAGCCTTCCTAATACCTACCCATTAGTGTAATTAGTGCATAGGCGTATAACCTGGACAGGAAGTAAGACGCGGCGCTAAAACAAAAGTAGTAACTTTTTATTTACAAACTAAATATGAATTACCTCCAACTTTATTCCAAATCTCAGCGGAAGATATAAATAAAATACAACTTATATGGAAGCTGCAGCAGATTTGCATGAGACAAACCGGGCGGAAAGCGCGGTACAACATGTGTCAAAATCAAGGCCATCATTCACATCGGTGAGCACGCGGTCTTAATGTAAAGCTAGTTTAGTTTTTTTTACCCTCTTCGGTGGCCGCATGGTATAAGGAGTCAATCTCTCAATAGACCAGACTGAAAATGATGGTGAGAACGGGGTTCTAATCCAGATTGGGTCTACTGAATGTGATTTTCCACTCTCCTTCCATGCAAAAGCAGATAAACTTTCCTTGAATTCAAACTTGCTTATCCCTAACCCATTGACGAGAAAAGTATTTTTCATTTAGGCCTATCTGAGGTATTTAACTTACACTTTCTGAATTCACTTATTATATCAGCACACAGCTTATAAATTTACTTAAATCTAGAACAGACGCAACATCCAGCCCCCAACCATTAATTCATCACTATAATTATAGGGGAAATAAACATTTCACTAGTGATAAATGTTTCGGCCATGCCAGGAATCGAAGTAAGGACCCTTAGCTGAGTCATACACGCTACCGACTGAGCTTAGGTGTGGAACCGTAATTAGTAGGCCTACATAGGCATACAGCCTTAACAAATAGTAAGACGCGGTGATAAAAAAAAAGCTAGTCCGTAGCTATTCGAAATTTGCATCAGTCCTGTATAATTTTACAGCACCTCTTAAGCGCATCTATGGCGGACGAAGCGGAATTCACGAGGCTCACTTTTACGTGTCGTACTTTACATAATTATTGATCCGTGAAGATGGGAGACCCACAGGGACTATTTTTGCACAGTTATTTTGTTGTTGCGTTGAAATACTGCCAAAGTTAATATTACCATATTCATTTTCTCATTTAAATAACAGGGCGAAATATTTCTAAAATCTGTTTTTTGTTTCGTAAGTGATGGAAATAATAAAAAAAATGTTGCTGTATTGGCACGCAATTTCTAAGATAGGCTATAACAGAAAATTGATACAAAATACACAATATCAATGCATCGTCGGGACGATAAAGTATGACAAACTCACGCACAAAATATTAAACTAGTTTTAGTAGATGCTTCTCGCATCAATTCGGATTCCACTAAAAAATTTCAATTTAGGAGATTTTATGGTTAATAATAACAATTTAATGCTGTAAGTGGTAAACATTTAAGATGACCACATTAAATAGATTGAAATTTTATTCAAATATTTAAAGATGCTTAGAATTAAAGTTTTAAGCAAAATATGCTAATTAATGTGTTTAAAGTTAAAATTTCTCAAAAAATCCCTTGTTTCACGTCTGAATGTAAGATATTTTAATGAAGACCAGCAATTGTTCTACGGATTGTAGGTCCCTGCTGACAAGTACCCGGGCTGTAAGATGACCTATATCTGTTATAGGGTGTATGGTCAGGTCCATCTGAGGAGTGTAGGTCCCTAGTGACAAGTCCCCGGGCTGTAAGAGGACCTACATCTGTGGTGGTGTGTCTGGTCAGGTCCAGCTGAGGAGTGTAGGTCCCTAGTGACAAGTACCCGGGCTGTAAGACGGTCTACATCTGTGGTGGTGTGTATGGTCAGGTCCAGCTGAGAAGTGTAGGTCCCTAGTGACAAGTCCCCGGGCTGTAAGACGACCTACATCTGTGGTGGTGTGTCTGGTCAGGTCCAGCTGAGGAGTGTAGGTCCCTAGTGACAAGTACCCGGGCTGTAAGACGGTCTACATCTGTGGTGGTGTGTATGGTCAGGTCCAGCTGAGAAGTGTAGGTCCCTAGTGACAAGTCCCCGGGCTGTAAGACGACCTACATCTGTGGTGGTGTGTATGGTCAGGTCCAGCTGAGAAGTGTAGGTCCCTAGTGACAAGTCCCCGGGCTGTAAGACGACCTACATCTGTGGTGGTGTGTATGGTCAGGTCCAGCTGAGAAGTGTAGGTCCCTAGTGACAAGTCCCCGGGCTGTAAGACGACCTACATCTGTGGTGGTGTGTATGGTCAGGTCCAGCTGAGAAGTGTAGGTCCCTAGTGACAAGTCCCCGGGCTGTAAGATGACCTATATCTGTTATAGGGTGTATGGTCAGGTCCATCTGAGGAGTGTAGGTCCCTAGTGACAAGTCCCCGGGCTGTAAGAGGACCTACATCTGTGGTGGTGTGTCTGGTCAGGTCCAGCTGAGGAGTGTAGGTCCCTAGTGACAAGTACCCGGGCTGTAAGACGGTCTACATCTGTGGTGGTGTGTATGGTCAGGTCCAGCTGAGAAGTGTAGGTCCCTAGTGACAAGTCCCCGGGCTGTAAGACGACCTACATCTGTGGTGGTGTGTATGGTCAGGTCCAGCTGAGAAGTGTAGGTCCCTAGTGACAAGTCCCCGGGCTGTAAGACGACCTACATCTGTGGTGGTGTGTATGGTCAGGTCCAGCTGAGGAGTGTAGGTCCCTAGTGACAAGTACCCGGGCTGTAAGACGACCTACATCTGTGGTGGTGTGTATGGTCAGGTCCAGCTGAGAAGTGTAGGTCCCTAGTGACAAGTCCCCGGGCTGTAAGACGACCTACATCTGTGGTGGTGTGTATGGTCAGGTCCAGCTGAGAAGTGTAGGTCCCTAGTGACAAGTCCCCGGGCTGTAAGACGACCTACATCTGTGGTGGTGTGTATGGTCAGGTCCAGCTGAGAAGTGTAGGTCCCTAGTGACAAGTCCCCGGGCTGTAAGACGACCTACATCTGTGGTGGTGTGTATGGTTAGGTCCATCTGAGGAGTGTAGGTCCCTAGTGACAAGTTCCCGGGCTGTAAGAGGACCTACATCTGTGGTGCTGTGTATGGTCAGGTCCAGCTGAGAAGTGTAGGTCCCTAGTGACAAGTCCCCGGCTGTAAGACGATCTACAGCGGTAATAGAGTGTGGGAATAGTCGGACGTGATCGCCGCTATTCCTCGTTATCTGTCGGGGAGTCGGCTCTGCTTTCTTCAGTTCAGCATCCAGTCCGAACTAACAATCTCACAAGCCAACAATCACCCGTGGTCACACCGCAAAGGCGAGTGTTCACATGGGGAGAAATTATCTCAGATCCTGAGGATGGTGACAAAAACTCGGAAAGGAAATCACTTATAATAAGACAACGTTAGAAGTAAGAAGCCATCCGCTCTTCAGAAATGTTGTGCAGATTTCAGTGTTTGGTGGCGTGACCTGCACCGATGCAAGATTATTATTTTAGGAATATTAGAAATATTGTTACATATGGAAAATCAGTCACTAGGAACATAAACTATAATATAATAATTATAGTCCAATTTTATTAGGAATAACCTTATCTCATAGCTAGAAAAACTACTTTCAGCTATGCATACGTTAATTTATTTGATCTACTTGCAGCTGTCACCTTTGATAGCAGATATTATCAATGCCTATAAAATAACACTTTGGTTTAATTTCTTTAGCACCTAGTCTTACTATCCGTTTGAGTCAATAGCTTATGTACTAATTATGCTAATGGATTAGAAATGAGTAATGTTGAATTTAGAGAAAGAGTACCCAAATTTTAGAGGAGAGAGAGAGAAAGAGATTAGGAATCCATTTAGGTAAAAACAATCTCAGTACACCCGACCGGGATCTAATCAAGACCTCACATTATCGATGACCTAGTCTATTGCAATTGTGACCCCTTAGACCATGCGACCACAGCAGCAGGTACTATAACACTATTAAAATAGTAAAACTTTATATTAATGTTGGTCTGAGTCCGGGGTTTCAATCCTTGGTCCCGGCACAGATTTATCTGATTGCCAAACCCTTCCTCCACCTCTGACAAGACGTGTATTAATCACAACTTGTGAATGTGGATGAATGCCAGGCCTCCACCGTGGTTCGGATCCCACGTTAAACTGTAGGTCCTTCATTTCATCTCACAATCACCTACCATTACACATTAGCGTAAGTGCGTATAACCCGAACGGGTAGTAAGAAGTGGTGTTAATAATAATAGTAATAGTAATAATTAATGTTGGCCTAAAAAAATGTTTTTCCTATGGAAATTGGATTGTAGTAATTTTTAAATCAGGTGCTGAGTTAAACTTGTTTTTATAAAGTCTAGGACTATATAATCTCTGGGATCAGGATGAGGGTGAGGCTTTAAGAAATTGCATTAGCATTCGCCCAAAACAAGGGAGTAAAAACAAGTTGTAGGGGGAAAAGACATCTAGTGCACCCGGACGGTTATTGGGATTTGAACCCTAACCTAGATATTAAATTGAGGATGTAGGGGACGCAAGAAAAGGTCATGTATTTGCAGTTATAGCAAAACTGTTCTTGGTCAAAATAAATCAAATGTTGCTTTAGCACAAACATAGAGTTTAATTTTATTCACACGGTAATATCAACAGTTCTTGAATATCTGTCAAGGGTGTCCTGGAATTGAATGACAACTTTTTCTTTTCAGTTAAAAAGTGTGTCAGCTAATAACGCTATGCTCATGACAAAACATGTATATCACCATGTGAAGAAAATTAAACTCCTGATTCTACTGAAGAAAAGTTTGATTTATTTTGGCCAATAAAATGTTTTGCTATAAAAACCAGCAAAAGCACTGCCCTTTTCTAGCGTTCCCTACATCCCCACCTTTAAGTTTAGAGTAAGTAGTATTCACCATACAGCCTTAGTACGCGCTAAACGTCACAATTATGTGTTAAATGCCAAAACTACTAAAACTAAACATCTAGGGTTGGCTTAGAGCCAGCGAGTTCAGTTGATTTGCTTGGCTTTGACCCGGTATCTATGGACTCGGTTATAATCCTGAGCGAGTGCAGTGATGGTTTTCCACGTTGTGGTTTATGAACTGAATTTCTCATCCTATCTCTAGACCAGTGTTTACCAAACTGTGATACATATACCACCCAGGGCTGATCGACGGGTTTCAGGAGGTACGCGTCATACCACGGTGTTTAATTGATCATAAAATATGTTTTGATAATAGTTTAATAGTAAGTACGATAGATAAATACAGATATTGACGTAATGTTATGGACTTTGAATATCCCTTCTTTCTTCTATCACGGATTTATTTCGATTACTATTAGAGCTTTATTAAAATTTGAAACGACCGTATGGCGTTTATACTCTACACGATAGCAGGTATTAGTGTCCTTTTTTTTATGAAGAGCTGGACGGGTACTTTGGTCAGACCATGGCCCCAGGAGGGTTGTGTTGTCTTGGTCAATGGTCATACGTACATTGGTCAGCTCATAGGACATGGGGCTGAAAGAGGTACGAGATTCACAAATGTTTGGGAAACTCTGCTCTAGACGAATGCTGTAACACTTTCTTAAAACAGTCCTTCCTACTCCTGTGTCCTTCATTTAGTGAAAGTTGTGATCAGCCCGTTAGGGGAGGCACCACTAAAAAACAAAGTGCAAGTGTGCCTTAGTAAATGCCAATAGTGTCCCAGCGTGGGTCACCAGAGTGAAGTTTGTACCCCCCTGAGTTCTAGCCCGGAGGCTAGTGAACTAGTATTTCAGTGATACCGGCTACCGTCTACTCTGCCGATCCGTCAATTGGCCTTCCCGCGTACCCGTGATGCAGCGGGCCCGGTTTACTGATCGGCCTTCACCGCGAGACACCTTCCCCTCCACCCCCCTTTCGTGGCGTCTACAGCAGCACACTTACTGTGATAGATAGCAGAGGGGTATACAGGCAAAAATAAACCAAACCAACGTTCTCGTTTACCTCCGAAAAATGTTACAAACCATTTACTTCCATTGGAAGAAAAAAAGAAAAGCATTGCTCGATCAATTAGGAGATAATGGAGTGAAGAGATTTAGAGTAGTTAGCTTGGAATATTACCAGTGTCATGTTAGGGAGTATTGCCAGGTTAAGCAGAGCTATGGCCAAATTGTACCAGTTACTTGTTCTCCACACTCAGTAGAACACTTATCGGTGAAACATGGACAAACGTCAAGCTAGCCTAGTCCGGTTTGTCGGTGATGTATAAATTGAAATTAGGTGACCTGGCGGTCTAGGGGTAAGGTGTCGGACTTCTGTCTGGGGTCAGGGGTTCAATCCTCGGTCCCGGCACAGATTTATCTGATTACCAAACCCTTCCTTCACCTCTGACAAGACATCTTGTGAATGTGGGGAATGCCAGACCTCCACCGTGGTTCGGATTCCACGTTAAACTGTAGGTCCTCCATTTCATCTCACAATCACCCTACCATTACACATTAGCGTAAGTGCGTATAACCCGAACGGGTAGTAAGACGCGGTGCTAATAATAATAATAGAAATTGAGATTCAAATCTTGGGAGAGTTGAATGTGTACGATGGTTTTAATGGATGGTTTATCACCCTCCCTCCTTGAAAATTTAGCTACATTTACCCTATAGTATATAATTCGCACAAACACCTTGTTAATTTAATTAAAGTGTCCATCCCGGACGGGTAGTAAGACGCGGTGCCACCCTAGCTCGTCTCGTATCCAGGGTCACTATTCACTTGCCAAACCATAGATCACGAGTTTAATTCCTGTGTCCAGATTGTCATTTTTTTACTTAAATTAATAATATAAATTTAAAAAAAATATATTATTAGGACTGTTCCTGACGATAACATCCATACATAAATTAATGACCTATTAAGTATTAGATTGGTCCTCTAATTTCATGCTCCCAAACACCCTAATCTGCAATTTGTAAGCTTTAATTTTTGACATATGGGTGTAAATTTTACACACCACAACAGTGGGCACAACTAACAAAGGCGTAAGTCTCGTCTAGTCTGGTTTGCCGATGACAGGGAGTTCAGTGTTCGAATCCCAGCTGTGTGTAAAGATAGATATATCAATTGTTTTTTTCTGGGTGGCTTCCCGCTCTCCTTTCACGCAAGTGCGGGCAAATTTACTCCAAATTTTACTTTCCTTATACCATAAGTGTATATTTGCGGAAAGACTATATCGGTAGAAAGCCAGGAATTGTCAGAAAAGACCAAGACATCCTTGAACGCGTTATATCCATCTTTACGTTTGCATGTTTTATTTTCCGAGAAAATCTGTTGCTATGGAGCTGAACGGATGTGA